>LR750124.1:648607-829572 GCA_902729485.2 Mus minutoides
CCATCAGTTGCAGATTTCCATTCATTTTCATGGCCTTCTCTCCTGTTCTCCCCCACACCTGATCGTGAACCCCCCATTCCTCTCCCACCTTCTCCCTTCTAGTTCCCTCCCTCCATCTGCTTCTTATGACTATTTTATTCCCCCTTCTAAGTGAGTTGTAAGTTTCCTTGCTTGAGCCTTTCTTCTTGTTTAGCTTTGTTGGGTCTGTGGAGTACCTGTATTTTATGGCTAGTATCTTTATAAGTGAGTACATACCATGCATGTTCTTTTGGGACTGGAATTCCAAGTTCTTAGGTGGTTTTTCTGGAGCATGTGCACACACAAAAATGTATTTGCATATATATATATATCATACATATATATAAGATATATGTGACTATAAATAAATTTGCATACACATGCAAATATATGTATTTGCATATATATGTATATATAATTCATATATATAATCTCATATATATATATGAGATATATGTGACTATAAAATGTGCATATATATACATACATACATACACACACACACACACACACACACACACACACACACACACACACACATATATATATATATATATATATATATATATATATATATATATATATATATGAATGAGATATATGTGACTATATATAATTCCAGGACTCTTGGCGTAGCTGTGAAGGCCACGTTTACAAAGAAGAGTTCTATGTTGCTTCAGGGACATTCCTTAAAGGGAGGGGCCTGTGCTTTCTTATTCCTTTCTCCTTGCTCCCAGCTGGAACACTTGTTTCTTTGTCACAGCTGAGAATGAGGGATAGCCATGAAAGCCAACTGAACTGCAAGAATTGAGCAGAAGGGACTGATCAGCTGCCCAAAGGCCCAAACCAAGAGTTCCTTTTCACAACATGAGCAAGGTGGATGATGTGAAAAGAGCAGCCACAAAGAGGCAGTAGTGTGTGGTGCCTGTGTGTATGTCCCATGTGCAGTGGGTCCCTGGAGGATCAGAGAAGAGGAACTGGGAGAGAGTGATCAGAGAACTCTTTGAAGATGTTTTACATTTAGAAGTTTGCAGTCCTAACTGAAACATTTGAAAAGGGCACCATTAATAATTAAGCCACGAGTTAATTAATTAAGTATAAACTAGAGTAAATGTCACCCTGTGGAAGGAAGAGTATGTCTGTAATTGGAAGAGAAGTAGGCTAAAAGAAATAATAATAATAATATATTAATATATTATATATGTAATTACATATTATAATTACATATATTATATACAATAAAATAACATAATCATATAGAGTATATAATAAAGATTATATACTAAATATATAATACAATAAATGTATACGATTTATTATTATTTTGTATTTTTATGTCAAATATTGGATAATAAGAATGACTCAATCAGGAGACATTTTGTACTAGAGGAACAAAGGGAAATTTCAGAGCAATTTCTTTATATTGTCACGAGAGGGTCACACTGTATATGGGGCACAATAGAGAGAGTCAGTTTTTGCAAGGAGCACAAGCAGACTATGGAATATGAAAACACACAAAGGTAGGTGGGCTGATGTTGTTATGAGAGCTTGCCTAAATATCTAAATGATGTTTTGTATTCTTGGGGCAGGTTGTTACAGGAATTAAGGAATAGGTATTGAAGAATTTGAGAAAGAAAGAGGAGAAACACTTTCATGGGAGAATAAATGTAATCCTCCTGGTGTCATACTGACGGTAGGACGTAATCTTAGGAAGACATTAAAGAGTACACAAAATTCATTTTGACCAGTCACATTAGTACACATAAAGAGATCCAACCAAAATGACGTGGCTACCCACAGTAATACCCTTCCCAAATTTCGGTCTAAATTACTACGAAATAACCATACGTTCAGGTTCTCTTTTTTTTTTTCCCATGAGAATTCAGAGTCTATGCAAGGACGGGTTTTACTTGACCTTTTAATAATTTCCATCATGATTTGATCATATTGAGACTAATATCCTCTTAATATTCTTCATATATTAATCTCCAAGGGTGGCCATGATAAAGCCCCACAAACTAGATGGCTTACAGTGATAGAAATTTATTATTTCACAATTTTAGAAGCTAGAAGTCAAATGGGAGTGTATGCTGGCTGGTGTGGTTTTGTTTTGTATCATGTTTTATAGACTTGACACACATTGTGTCATCTAGAACAAGGGAACCTCAGTTGAGAAAGTGCCTCTATCACATTGGCCTGTGTGCAGGTCATTGAGGGCATTTTCTTGGATTAATGATTGATGTAGGGTGGCCCAGCCCACTCTGAGTAGTGCCATCCCTGGGCGGGTGGTCCTGGGTTGCATAACAAAGGTAACTGAGCAAGCCGTGGGAGCAAGTCAACCAGCAGCATTCTTCCCTGGCCTCTGTTTCAGTTTCTACCTCCAGACCTCTCTGCCTTGGGTTCCTGCCCTGCCTTCTCTTCATGAGGAACCACAACTGTAAACTAAAATAAATCCTTTCCTCCCCAAGTTACTTCTCTTCATCCCAGCAACAGAACATTAACATAGAGTGGTCAGCAGGGTCATGCTCTCTGAATATGGTTTCTCCTTGCCTCTTCTAGCTCCTGGTAATGCCAGACTTCCCTTGGCTGGTGGAGCTTAATTCTAGGACTGGCAAGCCAAATGCCCAGGGCTGGGAAATTCATAGATCTTGGAGAAGAACCTACAACCACCATTTTGGCAAACCAGCATAATCCATAGCTACATTTTTAAATGCTTGTCCTTATACCCACAGATAAATGTAATCCTTTCCAGCACCACCCACTCCCCCACCCTTCCCCGCCCCCCAAATCAGAGAAACTTTGCTTTGCAACAGATTCAGAGAGCATTACAGAAAACCAGTGTACTGGCTAGGTTTGTGTCAACTTGACACAGCTGGAATTATCACAGAAAAAGGAGTTTCAGTTGGGGAAATGCCTCCATGAGATCTAGGTGTGAGGCATTTTCTCAATTAGTGATCAAGGGCCCCTTGTGCGTGGGACCATCTCTGGGCTGGCAGTCTTGGGTTCTATAAGAGAGCAGCTGAGCAAGCCAAGGGAAGCAAGCCAGTAAAGAACATCCCTCCATGGCCTCTGCATCAGCTCCTGCTTTCTGACCTGCTTGAGTTCCAGTCCTGACTTCCTTTGGTGATGAACAGCGATGTGGAAGTGTAAGCCAAATAAACCCTTTCCTCCCCAACTTGCTTCTTGGTCATGATGTTTGTGCAGGAATAGAAACCCTGACTAAGACAACCAGCAAGATGCCGTTGTGGAGCCCAGTCCCAGAGAATATATATCTACAACATAACTCTTACACGTAAGGCTCAGAGATCATTGAGGAAGAGTGGGTGGAAAGGTTGTTAGAGCCAGAGAACCAAGGGATTCGCTGTGAGGACGTGTTTCCTAGAAATAGAGGTTTGCCAGTGTGACTGCCCAATCAAAAGCTGGACAAGGACAACAATAGATATGCAGAAGTGGAGAGAGGAAAGACCATAAGAACTACAGACAACGAAGGAATGCTGAGTGAGAGAAATAGTCCTTCCCAGGGAAGAGCACGCCAATGTAATAGCAAATGGTCCACCTTGGATATAAACATACAAGTAACGTTATATAGACTGAGTAGGTTGTACTTGTGTGTATGTGTGTGTGTGTGTATGTATGTATGTATGTATGTATATGTATTTGTATATATGTGTGCCTGTGTGTGTGTGTGTGTGTGTGTATGTAAAAACAATGAAAAATAGGCCATGAATTTGAAGGAGAACAAGGAGGGTTACAAGGGAGGGTTGTGAAGGAGGAAAGGGAAGGGAGAAATGGATAATTGTATAATAATCTCAAATAATAAAAGCAATAATTAACTTAAGTGACACAGTTTGCTTTACTGCTTACATGTACCCCAAACATGTTTATGCCAGATCAGCCTTATCATTCTTTGTACTGGGTACATTAGGAATATATTTGGATTAAAAAATGTCTAGGTTATTAGGAGGGGAGAAACTTCCATTATTGTCCAGAGGGGTGTGTGAGTTGCTTGACACAAGTCGGGACTCAGGGGGATTCTGAGGTTGCTAGGTGGATTGATTGGAGAAGAATGTGTGCACAGGATGAGCAGGTAAGGAGACTCAGCTGCCAAGTGTGCTGTTAGAACAGGGAGTGTGTTCATAACCCAAACCAAGCGCAGTCCGAGGTTAGGGAACCATTCCCTATGTGTGCTTCTCTCACTATCACTGCTGCACAGCCAGAATGCTGGATCCTTTATGTTATATGAGATCTCCTGGCTCTTATCCTCATACCCATGAAATCCAAACATCCTAATGAGCCATTTATCAGCCCTTCTCCATTTTCACATTCCTTCCTAGTCAAAGCAATGCAATTCCTTTCTTTCAATCTACTTGCTGTCAACCTGAAAGGTCTCAGAATCAACATACGGGGAATACTTCAAAGTGTGTCTGTGAAGATGGAATAATTTATGGTGGGTTAACTTGGGACCTGGGGGCAGGGCAGAGGTGGCTGTCTGTCTGGTTTCCCCCTGAGTATAGCCTGCAGCTAATATCTTTTGCTGCTGCCAACCTCTAGCTTCTTGGCCTTCCAACATGAACCAAAGACTTGTGGCTTTCTGATATACTCCAGGCCCCAGCACTGGCCAGGGATTGCTAAAGCATCCAGCTTTGAGTAGATACCAGGGGAAGACAGCCATTATTGGATTGAACTCCCCAGCCACTACTGTGTAAGCTAATGTAATAATCCCTGTTTATTTCTCTCTCTCTCTCTCTCTCTCTCTCTCTCTCTCTCTCTCTCTCTCTCTCTCTCTCTCTCTCTCTCTTACACACACACACACACACACACACACACACACACACACTACTATGTTGGTACAAGGAAAATTCTCAGGAAGGGTATATGAATGGAATATTTACTTCCCCTCATAAATGAGGTGATACCTGGTTGGCTATACAGTTAATTCTTTCTTAGAAGGAAAATTCTGGTTTCGCTTAAACAATTCATGTATCTTTACCCAGAGTGTACCTTACTAATCCATTTCTACTTCCATTGTGGCTGGCTTAAGATTTCCCAAATAGGAGCCGAATAAGGATGACACCAGTGAACACGCCAAACTTGGTGGAGAAGAGCTCATGAGGTCTCAACCTTACACAAAGTACTGTACGTCACAGAGGAAAGCTGGGAGTAGGAGAGGTGGCCTTCTCCATGGAAGAGCACACCCATATTATGTATTACATTGCTACACAATTAACTTCTTTCCTCTCATGCATTGGTTATATACCTGCAGCTAGCTACCAGGAACCCTAGTATCTGCACTTCATCTTACCTCTTCTATGCTTGTCCCAGCCAGGAAGTTATTTGGGTTACATGAAACATGGTTTTTTGGTGTATCTCTGTGTGTCCTGGAACTCATTCTGTAGACCAAGCTGGTTTTGAACTCGGAGATCTACCTGATTCTGCCTTCCAAGTGCTGAGATTAAAGGTGTGTGCCACCACTGAACAGCAGTAATTAAATTATAATCTTAAAGGGAAAGAAAGAAAGAAAGAAAGAAAGAAAGAAAGAAAGAAAGAAAGAAAGATAAAGGGGAGGAGAGCAGAGAGGAGAAGAGAGGAGAGGAGGAGGAGGAGAGAAGAGAAAGAAGAGAAAAGAAGAAGAGAAGAGAAGAGAAGAGAAGAGAAGAGAAGAGAAGAGAAGAGAAGAGAAGAGAAGAGAAGAGAAGAGAAGAGAGGACCAGGCCTGTAATTCAATTTTGCTGATATTGTCATGGCTACATGCAATGCCTGGAACAGAAGGACCATCTCATGGTCCATCCCAGGAATAACCCAGGGCAGATCTTGTGAGCTCTTAAGCCAATAGATCATACAGATTCAAGAAATAAGTTAGAAATCCAAACACACAGTAAAAAGTCTGTCTTAAAGTTTGCATTTAGTTATATTGGATTTTCTGTTTCTCAGGGGTAAAAGTTTCCTGATACTGATTTTTTTTTTTTTTTTTTTTTTTTTGGTTTTTTGAGACAGGGTTTCTCTGTATAGCCCTGGCTGTCCTGGATCTCACCTTGTAGACCAGCCTGGACTCGAACTCAGAAATCCACCTGCCTCTGCCTCCCCAGTGCTGGGATTAAAGGTGTGCGCCACCACGCCCGGCTCTGATACTGATTTTTAGTGTTTTTAATGTTCCTACCCCTATGGCATGTATTCATTGTGATTGCTAGCAGTATTTCAAAAATATCCGAAAGTGGTTTCACAGCATTTTTAGCCATTTGTCTGTTTTTATTGGCATTTGCACTAAACATTTTCTTTAGTTATTCCACTTGTTGAGGCCCAGGAGTCTCCCCACTAACAACACAACTAACAACACAAACACTGATCTCAGTCAGAGGGATGGTTTACACTGATCTCAGTCAGAAGGGATGGTTTACACTGATCTCAGTCAGAAGGGATGGTTTACGCTGATCTCAGTCAGAAGGGATGGTTTATACTGATCTCAGTCAGAAGGGATGGTTTATACTGATCTCAGTCAGAACGGATGGTTTATTGAATGCACACCCTAATACTGAGCAATCAGGACCACAACTCAGAATTCAGAGGCTGAGCTGTGGCCACAAACATTTTCCTCTGTCAGCTTATGAAGGAAAGAAATACAGAAACCATAATGAACTCACATGCAGATGCGGGAAGTGCTGCCCAGTGGTCAGCTCTGACTCAAGCCTCTTGAGGCATAACAGTTCTTATCGACTTGATGGATCTTATCCAAGGCTTTGTGGAATATCTTAAGGTTAACAAACTTTGTACAGTACACACAGAATGTGAGGTCAGCATGACTTTGCTTTGAGTCAAGTTATTTCTCTGTGTCAATCACTGGCAGACATACTACAGCAACAATATGAAATAGTTGGTAGGCATGGAACAAAATGGCTACAGCTATGTTGGGCAGGGAGGGGGCACACCTCCACATAGTAATTGTTGTCTCTTAATCCTTTGCCTACTAATCTTGAATGAAATTTATGAATGTGAAGTGCTGTTTAATAAACCACCAGAGATGCCTAGTTTTACCTTAATACTCCTCAATCAGCTATTTAATACTGTGTGTATATGTGTGTGTGTGTGTGTGTGTGTGTGTGTGTGTGTGTGTGTGTATACAGACTTTCCATACTCTTCCACTTAGCCCATTCAAGCCAACACTTGATCAATATTTTACTGTGGAAAAAAATAATCAAAAGACAAAATCTGTGTCCTCCTGTGGAGAGCCATAAGCTGCCGCACCCTAAGATGGCGCCTGGCTGAGAGCCAGATATGCTGCCGTTGTGATAAACAAGCCTTATAAGGTAGAGCTTTTGTCTGTTGGAGTGCTTCCGCATCAGAGATCCTATCTGCTTGGCACACGTGGCTCACAGTCATTGGGATTTTTTAGTATATATTGGGTTGTAGGCAGGGCTCCCGGGTCAGAAGATTGTTCAAGGTTCCTGAATAAACTGCTTGGAGAAGAGTTCGGTTGTTGTGTCTTCCTTGGTGGTCGAGGAGAACGAGACATCCTCCCACCTTGCCGACATGAAGGTGCCTTGACTCACTGCCTCCTTACTTGCATGGCTAATAACATCCTGATATTAAGGCCTTCAGGGTTCAAGGTAGGGTCACAGGCTTCTCCAGTGACTACCCGCCCCCTTATCTATCTGATCTCTGCCATCCGGAGTCTGGATGCCAAGGAGTCCATCCATTCCCATTCAAAATGGAACTCTATTCTGGTCTCTTGACTAAAAGTAAGTATAGCCTTAGCTACTTTCTTGATGCCATGATGAAACAGTCTGACAAAGTCAACCGGAGTGAGAAGGGGGTTATTACAGCTCCCAGTTCAAGGTCCATCACGGAAGGCAAGCCAAGGCATCTGGAACCTGAAGTAGCTTGTCACACCAGACCCACAAGCAGGGGACAGAAGGGTGAACCATGCCCTTCTCAGTCTTTTCTCCATGGATCTGATCCAGGATTAGCCAGAGACTGGTTGATCTGATCCAGGATTGCCAGAGACTGGTTGATCTGATCCAGGATTAGCCAGAGACTGATTTCCACACATGGTCAATCTTCTCGGCTCATTTATTGCAGTCAAGATAATCTCCCAGAGGTATGCCCAGAGCTTACAGGTGATTCCAGACTCTGTCAAGCTGACAGTTAGCAATAACTGTTACACAAGAGTGTATTGACTATCCCAGAATTAATATTTCTAGTCCTGGCTTCCTCTGTGACCTCTAAACTCATATATTTAACCTGGACTTGGGTATTACCCAGTTGATACTTTGTATTGTTAGCTCTGCCACAAGGAGAAGAAGGTCATTTTGAATGACTTGAGATGGATCTATGTCATTATGGCTTACAATTCTTTCAAATGCAGAACTAAACATAGCAAAAAATCAAGTTTCAAATCTTTCTGCATTTTTGGTTTTATACCTCTGTTTTCATTTCGTTATATGACTTTTCCAGAGATAGGTCTGAAGTTGTTGTTTTTTTTGTCTGTTTTGTTTTTTGTTTTATAAAGACATACATACTGGCTCCTTTAAATAGTTCAGGACTTATGTTTGCTATCGTCAGATATTTCAACTATTTAGTGTAGTGAAGAAAAGCTTTTTACCCCTTTTTTATTAGATATTTCTTTATTTACATTTCAAATGCTATCCCGAAAGTTCCCTATTAACCCCCCTCCCCTTGCCCTGCTCCCCTACCTGCCCACTCCCATTTCTTGGCCCTGGCATTCCCCTTTACTGGGGCATATAAAGATTGCAAGACCAAGGGGCCTCTCTTCCCAATGATGGCCGACTAGGCCAGAAGAAAAGCTTTTTATCTTCTACCAAAAATATATTGATAAACTGTATGCTTCATCTGTCCCATGACTGCAGCTTTCAATAACATGACTTCTTAGCATTCATGTTCCTATATTTTGAAAATAGAAACATCTGAGCATCTCAAGGCCTGTGGCAACTCTTGGATCGTTTTCTTTTTCTAAACTCAAAATTTCTGACAATGGTTTGCTTCTTTCTGTGAGTCTTATTCTTTTTGAGAGAGCACCTCATATATCCCATGTTGTCCTTGAACTCACCAAGTAGTCGAGACTGACCATGACCTTTTGACCCATCTGTCTTTCCCTTCCCAGTGTTAGGATTACCGGAACTGCTGGGGATGGGGACCCAGGGTTTCCAGAATGCTAGGTAAACACTCAGCTATCCTTTACACCCACTAATGTAATTGCTGCTGCCTAAAGACTTGGCCCAAAATTTGAAGGTATGTTCTTGCTATGCTACAATTGTCTCACAACAGCATTTATTTATCTTCTCTAAATGTGTTGTTTTTCTAGATGAATATAAGCAATGTAGTAGTTGTTCACAGTAGTTTATGCTTTCAAGCAGTATTCTCTTCTAGTTTTTTTTTTCTAGGTCCCAGTAAGAATTATTGAAATTGACTTGTTATTTTTGTTTTAAAATGTGTGGGTAAAGCTGTGTTTTTTGGAGAGATTAATTTTCTTTGACCATTATTATATTTAAATTCTGATACATTATATGCTTCAGTGGAAAGTATCAATATGCTCATTTTCTCTAAATATTATTCTGTTCTGGGTGATTACACTTGAAGAATTCATGAAGAGAAGCATATAGATCAGCGGAAGAGAAGTGAGAATCCAGAAGTGACCCATACTTAAATGGTCAATTAAATTCAAATCCATTTCTTCTCACAAAAGTCTTTCACTAAAACTATATCGATCTATAAGTAAACCTACTTTCTACTCCCTCAACCGTGCTACTGAGTCGTCAATTCCCGTGACCGACTACGAAAAGGTCTCCGTAACCCAAGCTAAGGGTCATATGTGTACCGTCGAGTGTCGTTAAATCTTAAGATCAGAGTCCCGTATACTGCGGAACTACTGGCCTGTGCAGGCATTACACACAGGTGGGGTCCAGGCATGCATGCAGGTAAAATACCCACAGACATTAGATACACTTAAATAAATTAAGAAAGAGAAGCGGACTGTGACGCTTTCACTTGTATCAAATCAAAATTAATTCACAACATATCAAGACACACAAGAAAAACCTTGCAACCTTGGGTTAAGTCACAGAAAATATGAAATATGTCCAAAGAATGTTAAATAAATTTCAAAAATATTTTGCTTGTAAAATCATTAGAAAAATGAAATGACAAGCCACAATGAGGGAGAAAATATTTGCTAAGCATTTTTCCTGACTGAACATTTGTTTTCATATCTAATTGAGAGCACATAAAACTTGATACTAAGATAAAAATAAGTCAAATCAAACAACAGTAAACCCAATCGGGAGATTTGTACAGATGGTTAACAGAAAGAAACATAAACTCTTTGGCTATTAGAGACTTTAGATTAAATCCACATCATACTATCACATTCCCATTTAAATATCTTTGAGCAAGCAAACTTCTAAATGTTGGTGAAGATATGGTACAGTTGGAATGTATGTATTGCTGGTGGCAGGGTCAAGTGGTGCATTTACTGTAAGGTAATTTGAGTGAGTCTTTAAAATGGAAACTATACTTACCACATGACCCATCAAATCTACTCCTGGATGCTGACCTCAGAGAAGTAAAATATATATCTCCAAATAAATACTTTTCTTGCATAAATGTTCCCAAACCACCATTATTTTGAATAACCAACCAATAGAAGTAACTAAAATTCCCATTGCCCTACTTTAATTGCTGTACAAAGTACCATGACCAAAGCAACGTATGGAATAAATAGTTTATTGGGAGCTTACAGTTTCAGAGGGTGATTCTGTGACCATCATGATAGGAAGCAGAACAGCAGGCAGGCAGCAGGCAGCAGGCAGCAGGCAGCAGGCAGCAGGCAGCAGGCAGCAGGCAGCAGGCAGCAGGCAGCAGGCAGCAGGCAGCAGGCAGCAGGCAGCAGGCAGGCATGTTGCTGTAGCAGTAGCTGAGATCTTACATCTTAATCCACAAGAACCAGACACACACACACACACACACACACACACACCCAGAGAGAGAGAGAGAGAGAGAGAGAGAGAGAGAGAGAGAGAGAGAGAGAGAGAGAGAGAAACAAGAGACAGAGAGACATAGGGGGAAGGTTAGAGGGAGAGGGAGGGGAGGTAGTGATGGAAATGACATGACCTTTTGAAACCTCAAAGCTCACTTCTAATGACAAACCTCTTCCTCCTTCCCAAACAGTTCAACAAGCTGGGAACCAAGTATTCAAACATGACCCTATGGGAGCCATCCCACTTAAACCACCACAGCTATTAGTCAGTGACTGGAGAAAATTTGGCAAATATGTTCAGCAGAATTTTGTTGTTGTTGTTGTTGTTGTTGTTGTTGTTGTTTGAGACAGGGTTTCTCTGTATAGCCCTGGCTATCCTGGAACTCACTTTGTAGACCAGGCTGGTCTCGAACTCAGAAATCCGCCTGCCTCTGCCTCCAGTGCTGGGATTAAAGGCGTGTGCCACCACACCCAGCATGTTCAGCAGAATTTAATTCAGCAAATAATGCAGAAGGTAGTGATATTCAGAATAACATGATGACTCTCAAAAGCATCATAGTAGAGAGAAATATTTTGCTTGAAGGAATAAACTACTGTTAACAACTGCAGCTTTACTGTTTGTTATTGCATACACATAAATATAGCTATATACATATATAACCCCTCTGAAAACCTCTACTCAGTCTGTATAATGTTACTTGTCTGGATGTGTTCAGGCATTTCCACACTTTAGAAAGGCAAGTAAGGAGCTCGATAGATGGCTTAGCAGTTAAGAGCACTTGTAGTTTTGGTTTCCTGCATCTACATCATAGCTCACAACCATCCCCACCTCCCACCCCAGGGGATCTGATGCACTCCTCTGGTCTCCATGGGCACTAAGCATGCAGGTGGTATACAGACGTACATGAGGTAGAACAATCATACACAGGAAGTAAAAATAAATACATCTAAAAATTTAGAAAGAAGAGAGGACACCCAGAGGTGGAAGAAACCTGTGGGTGTCTCTCCGATGAGTGAGTATGTAGTGAAGAGATGGGAGAAAAGGAGAAATGGAACCCTTTGTGCACCATGACAAGAGGTGTAACGGGACACGAGGCTGGTGAGGAACAGTCTCATGGGACTAGTCTACGCTGTCACCTGAGGCCATGGTGATGTACTGACCCAGGCTGTGCTGTCAGTGACTCCCCGTCTCTGAGGGCCGTGTCTAGGTCCATGGCCCTGCAGTGGCAGGGGTCTGTGTTGATGTTCTTGGATCATGTTTCCATGAAAGGCCACGTGGACATCTCTGGTCTGGGCCATATTGATGTTCAATGGCTGGGTAGGGCTGACCCTACCACTCCCTGGTTTCAGCACATGGGATTGTGGCCCAAACATCACCTGGGCAGCACAGTAAAGTTGGTTCTGGTGTTGTGGGCACAGGTGAGAAAGGCCCAAGGACCTGAGTATAAGAGAGCTGGCCCAGAGGGTGTAAGAGCATATAAACTTCTGTAAGGCAAAGGACACTGTCAATAGGACAAATTGGCATCTTACACATTGGCAAAATATCTTTATTAACCCCACATCTGATAGAAGGCTAATATCTAAACTATATAAAGAACTTAAGAAGTTAGACTCCAAAAAACCAAATAACCCAATTAAAAGGGGCGGAGGGGGGGTATAGAGCTAAACAGAGAATTCACAACAGAAGATCTTGAATGGCAGAGAAACACTTAAAGAAATGTTCAACATCCTTAGTCATCAGGGGAATGAGAACCAAAACAACCCTGAGATTCAACCTCAAATCAGTCAGAATGGCCAAGATCAAAAACTCAGGTGACAGCAGATGCTGGTAAGGATGTGGAGAAAGAGGAACACTCCTCCATTGCTGGTGGGATTGCAAGCTGGTACAACCACTTTGGAAATCAATCTGGTGGTTTCTCAGAAAATTGGAAATAGTTCTACCTGAAGACCCAGATATCTCAATCTTGGGCATATACCCAGAAGATGCCCCACCATACCACAAGGACACATGCTACACTATGTTCATAGCAGTCTTATTTGCAAGCCAGAAGCTGGAAACAACCCAGATGCTCCTCAGTTGCAGAATGGATGCAGAAAATGTGGTTCATTTACACAATGGAATATTATTCAGCTATTAAGAATGAGGACATCATGAATTTTGCAGGCAAATGGATGGAACTAGAAAATATCCTGAGTGTGGTAACCCAAATCAAAAAAGACATGCATGCTATATACTCACTGATAAGTACATATTAGCCAAAAAGTACAGAATACCCAGGAAATAACTCACAGACCATAAGTTTAATAAACAGAAAGGACCAAGTGAGGATGCCTCAATCAACTTAAAAGGGGGAAGAAAATAATCACAGGAGACAGAGGGAGGGAGGGACCTGGGTAGGAGAGGGGAGGGGGAGGGGGAGGAGAAAGGGAAAGTGGGCATAGAATTAGGTATGGGGTAGGGGGCAGGAGAGAAGCCTAGAGAACTAGAAGAATGAATAGAAATATGCAGCCTCTGGGGGGGGTGGGAAGTGGGGGGTTACCTCTAGAAAGTACCAGAGACCAGGGAGGTGAGAGACACTCAGGATTCAATGAGGGTGACCTTCGCCAAAATGCCCAACTATGAGGAGAGGGAACTTGAAGGGTCTGCCTTCAGTAAATGGACAGGGCCTAAAGTGGAGTCAGGGGGTCACCAACCCACAGTCAAAATTTCGGATCCAGACTTGTTCCTGTCTAAAACAAGTGCAGAGACAAAAATGGAGAAGAGTATGAAGGAAAGGCTGTTCAATGACCGGGTCAACTTGGGATCCATCTCATGGGGGGCGGGCACCAAGGCCTGACACTATTACTGATGCTATGGTGTGCTTACAGACAGGGACCTAGCATGACTGTTCTCTGAGAGTCCCAGGAGCCCTATCAGGAACTGACTGAGTCAGATGTAGATACTTACACCCAACCATTGGACTGAAGTCACGGACCCCTATGGCTGAATTAGGGGAAGATTTGAAGAAGCGGAAGGGGAGGGCAACCCCATAGGAAGACTAGCAGTCTCAACTAACCCAGACCCCAGGGAGCTCCCAGAGACTGAGCCACCAACCAGGCAGCACACACAGGCTGGTTGGAGGCCCCAGCACATATGGAGTAGAGGACTGCCTGGTCTGGATCAGTAGGAGAAGATGCACCTAATCCTTGAAAGCCTCGAGGCTCCAGAGAATGGAGAGGCCTGGTGGTGGAGAGCACCCTCTCAGAGGCAAGGGGGAGGAGGAATGGGATGAGGAACTGTGGGAGGGGGGGACCATGGTGGGGGGGACAACCACAGGAATGTAAATAAAATAAAAAAATTAAATAAAGGGATGTGGAGAAGAG
This sequence comes from Mus minutoides, assembly GCA_902729485.2. NCBI lineage: Eukaryota > Metazoa > Chordata > Mammalia > Rodentia > Muridae > Mus > Mus minutoides. The sequence goes on from LR750124.1 coordinate 662,976, forward strand.
TGAGATCCAAATTCATGATGTGAAATTCATAAAGAATCAATAAAAAGTTAAAAAAATTAAAAAAATAAATAAACATTAGGAGTTAAGTATAACATAGCAAGAACATACTTCATTCCTTAACATAAAAGAAATCAGTCATAGAGATGAAATATGAATACAAATTTATGGAAGAGGTAGAAGTAGCTGGCCCAGAAGCTATAGGTCACAGTCAAGGCTGGCTTTACTGCAGGGCACAAGGGCATTGGTTGGTTGACTTAAATCCTCTAATACTCGAATCTTTAATCTGGTGGTAATTGTACAACTCTATGTACTATACAACTTTACACTTAAAACAGATAAACTCTATGATATACACATGATATTTCAAGGATGCTTTTAAGGGGGCATATTTTGAATTCTAACATGAGTTTTCTTTAAAATATTTCTAGTCACACAATAAAATGTATTTGATGAACATCAATTTAAATGCCTAAAAATCCATTTTCTGTGAAACATAACTGCCTTTCCCCAGAACAGCTATAATATTAAAAACACACAATCATATTTTTAATAATAGCTATTATGTGAGCAGTGTAGATTGAATGATAGGATTATTAATATAATACTGTTACCGGCAAAATGTCATTACTTGGTGTTCAATCTTTTTTGTAAGCTAATATGGCTGTAACAGATTTAGAAATGTTGAAGTAACCAAAAAGTATAATTGAGAACTGATTGTGAGACTATACTATCTGTACATTAATATTTTAATCATGTTAAGTCACCATGCAAGGGGGAGGAGAAATGGGATGAGGGACTGTGGGAGGGGGGACCATGGTGGGGGGACAACTACAGGAATGTAAATAAAATAAAAAAATAAAGTGGATAAGTGTTGTTATCTTAACAACATAAGATATTAATACCCAGAGTAAAAGGTACACAAGGGGTAATGATGTCTAAGTCAAGAATCTATATTGTACTGTTATGTTTTCTTCATCCTTGCCACCACTATTGTCATTGTCATCTATTAAAGAATAAAAATATTCATTTTTTATTCCGGATCAATGGTAATCATATGGCTGCAGCAGCAGTCCAAAACAATGGTATTTCAGTTAACAAAGAAATGAGTAAAATGCCAGCAATCAATAATGCACTGCATAAATTGTTTTGTAGAATGATAGTGTATTCTAATTGTAATGATTTAGCAAGAAATGTAGCAGACACTTACAATTTTAAATAAATTTCAAGGATAGATGTAAAAATACATCTTTCTTAAACTAAGTAGAACAGAATTTTTTCTTTCTTTTTTTAGTTAAGTTTATCCTTTATTAATACTATGAATATTATCTTGAAAGCCTATTGGGTTAAAAAGCAAAGCAAGCTAAATATGTTATGGAAAACGCCATAACTATATTTGGTTCTATACAATTGGTACTCCTTGAAGGCCTTTAAAGTGTAAATGCTATGAATGGAATTATGCTCTTTTAAAAATTCATCTTGAAGACCTAACTTGGAGATGGGTACACAACCATACTTAATCCCAGCACTCATGAGACTTAGACTAGCAGGATTTTGAGTTCAAGGCCAGATGTAATCATTGTCTGGGAGGCTTATTGTTTAATAAGCTCACCCTTTCTAGCTAGCTCTCTCTGAACTCTGGCTGGCTAGTTCAACTCAGCTGTTCTGGCACAAACTCTTCTCCAAGCTGACTGATTCAATCTGGCTTCTCTGGGCTTCTCACTGAATTGCTCTTCTTGGCCTCAAACTAACTCTCGCATTCTTCTCTAATCTGGCTCTTTCTCATTCTCTGACTTGTTCTGTCTCAGCTGATGTGCACTGACTGCATAAGCTACACTGACTGAACTCATTCCTCCCCTTGCCCTCTATCTCTCTGTCTCTCTGTACTGCTCTCTTAAGTTGTCTCTTTCCTGTTTGTTCCTGTGAAAGTTGGGTGTATCCTATCTTTGACTCATTCTGTCAAACCTTTCTTTGATTTGTCACTTTGTCTGCCCCTCAATTAAACATCATTTTCAAACATGGCTGTTTCTGTCTACAAACTAACTTTGCCTTCGTTGTTTGGGATTAAAGGTGTGCACTAAGGGCATGTCTGTATTGTAGCTAGAGCATACTGTAAACCGGAATGCATGTCTGCATTCCAGTTGGATTACATAGACCAAGATCTTTGGATGTGATCTTTTGCCAGAGCAGCCATGTTGCTAGATTAAAATTCCTCTACAAGCTTGGGCTATATAGTGAGACTTTAAAGTTAGATTTCAAAGGACATAAATGCCTATGCGACTGTATCTAAACATATAAAGTCTAAGTGGTAAGTAAGGTGAAAAAAGAGGCTCCAATCCAATAGGATTCATGTCCTCATAAGAAAAGGCACTGGGGGGCTGGAGAGATAGCTCAGTGGTTAAGAGCACTGAGTGTTCTCCCGAAGGTCCTGAGTTCAAATCCCAGCAACCACATGGTGGCTTACAACCATCCGTAATGACATCTGACACCCTCTACTGGTGTGTCTGAAGACAGCTACAGTGTACTTACATATGAATAATAAATAAATCTAAAAAAAAAAAGAAAAGGCACTGGGTAGGTTGTCTTCTTGTATTAATTTGTTATTGTAGCTAACCCACAGTGACTGATGTAGCTACTAAATACAGCTTATTGTATTAAGGCAAACTCTGAGCTTAATCCCTAAGACTATGTGCCAAACTGCATATTGTGCATGCCTATATTTCCATCTTCCATGAGGTGGAGACAGTAGAATCATGAGGTAAGGTCACTTTGGGCAATGTAGCAAGATTTTATTTTTTTTTAAAAAAATGGAAAGAGAGAAATATTTTCCTGATCATGTTTTTAACTTTTGGTTTAATACACTTTTTATTTATATTTATGTTGAGACAGGGTTTCACTAAGTAGCCTTGGCTGGCCTGGAGCTTCCTAAGTAGACGAAGCTAGCCTTGAACTCACAAAGATTCACCTGCCTCTGTCTACTAAGTGCTGGGATCTTAAATAAACTTACATTATAAACCCTTACAGCCCTACTTAGCTGAAAACTCCTGGTCCCACAGAGGGTATGCTATGAAAGCAAGTGGCTGTTACATCACAGTATTTCTTTTAAGTACACCTTGGTCAATAGCACACCATCATCCTAGAGGCTGTCTCTAAGAATACAACTTGTGTGATTTAAATCTTTATCTCTAAACTGTTTGAAGGTGAGTAGAGATTTCAGGACACAAGCTTGGGTGTGGAAATGAAGTTTTCCCTTGCTTTCTAGTATTCACCCTAATTTCAATTTCAGAAATACTTCCTACTCAGTTTCCTCTCTGAGTTTGACGGAACCACCTACCCTCAGCTAGTGGTTAACCTTTTGGAGACTTACACAAAGTGGGGCGTCTGATCCCTGATGTTACTTCTGAAATGTTCATTGTCCTTTGGTCCTTGCTTACTTAGGGGAAAGCTTCTATCTGAATTACTGACACTATACTAAATTGTAAGCGCAGATTTTGCTGTGCGAGGTGAAGAAGAGCAAGTATTTTGAGAAGTCTAAAAACCCATTTGCCTATGTGGTGGTTTGAATAAGAATGGCCCCCATAAACTCATAGATTTGAATGCTTGGTCACTAGGAAGTGGCACTATTAAGACGTGGGAGTAGGTGTGGCTTTGCTGGAGAAAGTCTGTCACTGGCTTTGAGGTTTTTAGAAGCTTAACTGAGGCCCAGTTGCTTACAGTTTCTTCCTACTGCCTGAGAACCCAGATAAAGAATTCCAGCCCCTTTCCAGCACCATGTCTGTCTGCACCCCAACATGCTTCCTGCCATGACAATAACTAAGCCTCCGAACATGTAAGCAATCCCTAGCTAAATCCTCTTCTTCATAAGAGTTGCTGTAAGTCATGGTGTCTCTTCACAACAATAGAAACCCAAACTAAGACACTTAAACTTAGATAAATAATACAGTCATTCTCTCTCTCCTTTAATGTTTTCTGTCTCCCTAAGCAAAGGCCATGGTCTGCCCTGCTCCCATAGTATGTAAACCTATTTGCAGGTTTGCTGTTGTTTCCCTTTAGCTTGGTGTGGCTTGCAGAACACAGAGTCATGATACTCAGTGCTGTATAGTGTTTTAAAGTGCAGATAGATTTCACCTTGCCAACTTAAAACTCATCATTACAATTCTTTTTATGAGCATTTGTACTAGATATTAGTATGTGCTATGACTTTAGGAGTGTTTGAAAAGACAGGGTCTCATGAACCCCAGGCTGACCTTTAGTCATGATGTAGTTGAAGATGACCTTGAACTCCTTACTCATCTGAAACTATATCTTAGGAGCTGGGATTATAGGCATGTGCCACTTCACCTGGCTTAGTATATTATGTGCTTTGGTCATATTTACCTTCTTGTCATTAACTTGTCATCACATCTCTCATGGCCTCCTTTCTCTACCCAAATAGTGACCATTATAATTTCATGTTGTGCGTATTATGTGTCATCTATCTATATTTTTATTGTATTTAATTTTTACTTCATTTATTTATGTGTGTTTGGGTAATCATGCTTAGTTAGGGTTTCTCTTGCTGTGAAGAGACACCATGACCACAGCAACTCTTAATATGAAAAGCTTTAAATTGGGCCTGGCTTACAGCTTCAGGGGCTTGGTCCATCATTGTCGCATCTTGAAGTATGGTGGCACACGGGCAGACATGGTGCTGGAGAGGTAGCTGAGAGTTCTACATCAGGATCAGCAGGCAGAAGGAAAAGAGAATGACACTGGGCCTGGCTTGAGCTTCTGAAACCTCAAAGTCCATCCCAGTGGTAAGCTTCCTCCAACAAGGCCATCCCATAATAATGATTCTATGAGAACTATTTTCATTCAAACCTACCACACATGCTAATCCACAATGCACATATGGTAATCAGAGGAGAACTTGTTGGAGTGGGTTGTCTTAGTTAAGGTTTTACTGCTGTGAACAGACACCATGACCAAGGCAACTCTGATGAAGGACAGCATTTAATTGTGGCTGGCTTATAGGTTCAGAGGTTCAGTCCATTATCATCAAGGTGGGAACATGGCAGCATCCATACAGGCATGGTTCAGGAGGAGCTGAGAATTCTACATCTTCATCTGAAGGCTGCTAGTGGAAGACTGGCTTTCATCTAGGGGTAGGGTCTTAAAGCCCACACCCTCAGTGACACACCTACTCCAACAAGGCCACACCTCCAAATAGTGCCAGTCCCTGGGCTAAGCATATACAAACCATCACACTAGTTCTCTCCTTCCACAATGTATATTTTAGAGATTTAACTCAGGTCATCTGGCATAGTGGCAAGCACAGTTACAGGCTAAGCCATCTCATGCCCAGGAACTGGATAAGGAGGATTTTAAAATTTCCCTCTCTACAATCTCACAAACATACGTGATGTATATCTAGAGAAGACAGAGAGACTTTTTAAATTAGGGTCTCACTTTGTAGCTCAGGCTTGCCTGAACACTCATTATGTAGCCAAGGCCTCCTGAGTGCTGAGATTATAGGATTATGGTCTTGTGAGCTAACATGCTTAATTTAGAATGAGTCTTAAATACTTTATGTAGAATGTATTTTTAATATATACTACCTAGTATTAAAGATAAGTAGTTCAACAAGTCCCTAGTTACCCTAGCAATTTGAATATTTTTATTACTTTCTTTCCTTACTCCCAAGGGTAAGGAAAATTGTATAGAAGCTCATTGAGTTGTGTAGACTTTGGGTGTGAGATCTTTCATATTTATATATTTTTAACATAATAGAGTTTATAAAATTACTCAAACAATCAACTTAAATGTTTATAGCTTGTGGTCAGTAAGGTGGTCTAAAAGTGCTTGTCACAAAAGCCGGATGGTCTGTATTGAGTCTCCAGAAGAGAAGTGATTTCGGGAAGTTGTCCTCTGGCCTTGACCTATAAGCCAGCTTCTCTCTCTCTCTCTCTCTCTCTCTCTCTCTCTCTCTCTCTCTATCTCTCCCCTCTCTCTCTCTCACACACACAAATACTAAATAAAAAAAACTAAAAAAAATTTAATTGGAGAAAAAGTCAGCTCCAATTATTAAAATTTTGAAAATACTCAGAACTTTCAAAATGAGAAAATTCTTATGACTCCAATGAGTATTATGGACTTATGAACTTCAAACTGAAATAACATCTCCCTGACTATGCTAAATCTCAAAAGAAGAAAGGAAATTAATTCAAGCATGATATTATTTCTAAACACCAGATAGGAGCTTTGTATCCCTGTAAAAATATAGTTTTGTTATTTAAAATTTACCTTTACCACCAATTTAGCCACCAAGTTTAGGTATAGATAACAATAGAAATAATAATAACCTGGTAATAAGGACACATGCTCCACTATGCTCATAGCAGCCTTATTTATAATAGCCAGAAGCTGGAAAGAACCCAGATGTCCCTCAACAGAGGAATGGATACAGAAAATGTGGTATATTTACACAATGGAGTACTACTCAGCTATTAAAAACAATGAATTTATGAAATTCTTGGGCAAGTGGATGTATCTGGAGGATATCATCCTTAGTGAGGTAACCCAATCACAAAAGAAGTCACTAGATATGCACTCACTGATAAGTGGATATTAGCCCAGAAACTTAGAATACCCAACATACAATTTGCAAAACACAAGAAAATCAAGAAGAAGGAAGACCAACATGTGGATGCTTCATTCCTCCTTAGAATAGGGAACAAAATACCCATGAAAGGAGTTACAGAGACAAAGTTTGGAGCTAAGATGAAAGGATGGACTATCCAAAGACTACCCCACCCGGGGGTCCATCCCATAATCAGCCACCAAACCCAGACACTATTGTATATGCCAGCAAGATTTTGCTGAAGGGACCCTGATATAGCTGTCTCGTATGAGGGTATGCCAGTGCCTGGCAAATACAGAAGTGGATGCTCACAGTCATCTATAGGATGGAACACAGAGCCCCCAATGGAGGAGCTAGAGAAAGTACCCAAGAAGCTGAAGATGTCTGCAACCCTATAGATGGAACAACAATATGAACTAACCAGTATCTCCAGAGCTCATGTCTCTAGCTGCATGTGTAGCAGAAGATGGCCTAGTCGGCCTTCATTGGGAAGAAAGGCCCCTTGGTATTGCAAACTTTATATGCCCCAGTACAGAGGAAAGCCAGGGCCAAGAAGTGGGAGTGGGTGTATAGGGGAGCAGGGCGGAGAGAGGGTATAGGGGACTTTTGGGATAGCATTTGAAATGTATATAAAGAAAATATCTAATAAAATAAAATAAAATAAAAAAGAAATAATAACTTTAAATTTTACTTGTTTAGATTTAATGAGCATTTATTGAACATCTACTTAGAACTAAGTAGTCTTAATCTGATTTGCAAGACAGCTAACTAGCCAGATGTGCTCTGCATGCCTATAATTCTTGTATTAGGGAGGTAAAGGTTGGAGGACTAGGAGTTCAAGGCTAGCCTCAGTTACATAGGAAATTCACCCAGCTGGCTATATGTGGCTATGTCACAACCAGACAGACAGAGAGACAAACAGTAAATCTGTTATTTTGCTCTTGTGGGCTAAACTGTGTCTTTCCAAGTTCATGTTCATATGTCAAAATTCAAATGCCAGTTACATCTTCATGAGACTTATCTGGTGACTAGGTCTTTATAAAGAAACAAATGAGTTAAGACAAGCCTAAACCAATTTGAGTATTGTTCCTGTAAGAAGGAAAGAGTCAGGATAAAGACACAGGGAAGTATGACTTGTGAGACTTGTGACAACAGGGAAGCTGAGCCAACCAGAGAGACCAGAATATATTAACCCTGTAATGTCTAGCTTCCGGAGTTATGTGAAAACATACTTCTCTTCTTTAACTCATTTACTCTGTGGTATTTTGTTACTGCAATCCCAACAAGCTAATAACATACCTCTGAAAGTAAGGTATTGAAATGTGTATTACATTTCCATGTGGGCACAGTATCTCCCTAAGGTCTCTCAACTAAGGAAAGGTCAATCAGGGTTGAACTCCAGATGTTCTGACTCAAACCCAGGTTTTCTGCCCACAGTTCTAGCTCTTTATTATGCGATACCCTATGACTTGAAGGAGAATGGAAAAATGCCTTGGGTAGCATTTGGTAGCAATATAAAATAAAGCACATACATTTAGTCTGATGAGAACTACTGTGCCCAGAAAAATCTCACAATGGTTCCCCTTCTGTTCTTGGCTGCAAATTGAGTCCAGCTTGGTCCCCATATTGGCAGGTTTCGGCTTCAGCTGGGTAACAGGAAGGAGCCAGCCCATGAACATGGTAGGTGGGAGGACTTTGTATTGCAGCAAATAAATAGAGAATCAGTTGCACATATTTCTTTGTTAGCTCGTGGGAACTAAAAAGCATATGTATGGCGGACAATTATAGCTAGAATTAACTATTCAGTTTTTATATTTAGCGTAGCATTCTTTTCAGATTGTTGAAGCTGTTCCCATCCCTACTCCCTGGTCTGTAACATATACGCAGGCACGCTGTGAAGCATGAGCTGTGGTTTATTTATTTTGTTTTCCTTCACAGGGAGACCTCTTCACACTAATGCCATTTAAAACGATGTCAGGGGTATACACAAATGCAAAAGGAATTTTATTTCTCTTTTAGAAAAAGCATTTTTTTTATAATACCTTATGTGTTTTTGAAATTAAGAGCATTCAATGGTGAGAATAAAACTCAATGACTCGTACAGGCACAGTGGGAAGATGTGGGGGTATAAAGCAAACTAGAAGCAGATATGAAGAGAGAGGGAGACATGAGGGTCAGGGATCAGTTCATGGGATGCTCCTCTCCACCTTCCTCCTTCTGCCTCATCTCCCAGGTCCCAGATTCAAGACCTCACCTAGAGACAGATCTTCCACTCACCCCCCGACCCCCCTGACTTAGGTGACAGATCTACTGCTCTGTGTCCTGGGGCTTTGAACGTTCTTCCTAACCCCAAGTTCATTGGTCCCTGCCCCACAGCCCTTTGCCTCAGTAGACTGTGGCTTCTGTGTGCTTGTGATCACATTGGGCTTGTTCACTGCTGAAACGCCAGCACTTGGCAGACTTCCTAGTACCCTGCAAGCATCCAGGAAGAGCTGAATGAATACCCGGGGAAACACCAAGCTCTTGTTACGTCATTAAAGGCAATGGAAGTGTGTTTCTTCACACGCTTGCTGAAAGGGGAGCTGACTTCCATGATCCTCTGTGCCTTCACGCATGCGACAGTGTCTTAGGGTCTCAACTGCTGTGAGGAGACACCATGACTAAGGCAACCCTTATAAGGACAACATTTAATTGAGGCTGGCGTACAGATTCAGAGTTTCAGTCCATTATCATCAAGGCAGGAAGCATGGCAGCATCTAGGCAGGCACGGTGATGGAAGAGCTGAGAGTTCTGCATCTTGTTCTGAAGGCACACAGGAGAAGGCTGGCTTCCGGGAAGTTAGGAAGAGGGTCTCAAAGCCCACCCTCACAGTGACACACTTCCTCCAACAAGGCCACACCTCCTAATAGTACCACTTCCTGGGCCAAGCATATTCAAACCACCACAGGCAGTTCATAAAAATTGGCCAAACTCAAGGGGTGGCCTCTTTTTCTTGATTACTGATATCTCTTATAGCTTCTGACTGAAGCTCCATGGAGATAGGAAGATACCGTTCTTAGTGTTCATTCTATAACTCAGAGCAGCACCTGGCAGACAGGAAGTTCATAAGATGGAGCTCTAATAACAAAGACATCAGACATCAGCTGTACAGCTTTGGAAACAAAGGCAGAATATGTCAAATGAACAGTAAAGGCCATAATATAAAGAAAGATCACAAGTATGCCAAACCTGCCATTGTCTGTTTCCTAGGAGACAAGATGGAAAGAGGCATAGTCAACAGCTTAGTTAGCGTTGTCTGCAAAGGACAATACATGTCTTGGGGCTCACCCAAGCTTTCCTAGTTCAGTTCCTTGACTCACAAATGTGAGGTTTCATAAGGAAACCATTAGACAGAATAGTGGAGCGTGTTCCCAAGAACACGCCTCCCTCGTCCTAGAAGATGTGGCTGATATAAGCAAAAGCATGGCACCAACATGTCATTCCTGTCTTCCTTTTTTCCTTCCTTCCTTCCTTCCTTCCTTCCTTCCTTCCTTCCTTCCTCCCTCCCTCCCTCCCTCCCTCTCTCCCCCCACTCTTCTTCCTTTCTCCCTTTTTATTCTACTCACTTGCTCTAAATTATCCCCTGGCATAGCTCAGAAATTTTCAGGAAAACATGGCTGTGGACCTCATTCTGCAAACTGGAGATAGCAGAGTAGACCCATTAAACAATGTTCAAACCTGTCTAGAATAGACCTGCTTGGTCTCTTTGTTACCTAATTCAGAGCTCAGACGGTCAAAAGTAGAACAGTTTGGTTTGCAGGCTGAGAGCCACAGGAAGCAGTCAAAGGGCTCATGGAAATGTAAGAAGCTGCAGCTCGCGCACTCCTGGGACCAGGGATAACTGACTGAGGGATATAATACAACAGCTAGGGTTTCAATAATAAGCAAAGGCTAAACCCAGAAAATCAAAACATTTAAAAGAAGTTGTCTACAATGGGGGAATCATAAAAGAGCACACATGCACACGCATGCATGCATGAACACACGTGCACATGTGCGTGCCACAGCCCCCCACAAACATACACACACAAAACATATAGACACAACATACAATGTAACACACATTCTACACACACATACAGAGAAGAGAGAGAAAGGTCTGATGCCCAATTTTTGACAAGGCATAAAAAGAATCAGGAAAATATGATGTATTTAAAGAAAGGAAATCTCTCTTAGTCTATATATCCCTGCAGAAACATAAATATAAAACTTAGCAAAGGTTTAAAACACCATCTTAAATATACTCAAATACCTAAAGGAAAATATTCACAAAGGGAACCAGGAAAATGATAAGTAACAAGAAAGAAGCAGACCTTATTTTAAAAAATAAAGGGCCGGGCGTGGTGGCGCACGCCTTTAATCCCAGCACTCGGGAGGCAGAGGCAGGTGGATTTCTGAGTTCGAGGCCAGCCTGGTCTACAGAGTGAGTTCCAGGACAGCCGGGGGCTATACAGAGAAACCCTGTCTCGAAAAACCAAACCAAAAAAAACAAAAAAAAACAAAAAAAAACAAACCAGAAGTACTGATACAGAAAATATATAATAACTAAATTGATAAAAAACATCATAGGTGTTCAACAGCTACAGGCAGAAGGAAAGTGAGCAAGAGCACTTGAAGATAGATTTTTGGAAAGTACCATCTTTAAAGAGCAAATGAGGGCTTGAGAGATGGCTCAGTGGTTAACAACACTGGCTGCTCTTCCAGAGGTCCCGAGTTCAATTCCCAGCAACCACATGGTAGCTCACAGCCATCTGTAATGGGATCTGATGACCTCTTCTCATGTGTCTGAAGAAAGCTAAGTGTATTCACATACATTAAAATAAATAATTCTAAAAAAATAAAGAGAGTAAATGAAAGAATGAAGAGATGTGTACACAACCTCAGGGATTTATAGAGCACATCAGTCAAGCGTGCTAGGTTGGGAAGGAGAAAGGAGGAAGCGAGGTCATGTAAAAACTCAGGAAGCAGGGTGGACATAGGACATATAATATTAAGCAAGGTCACAAAAACTCAGAAAGAAAAAAACCCCCACAGTCTCTCCCTCAAATGCAGATTCTAAACATGCTATAGACATATTTATAGACAAACAGCTGTAAGTTCAGGTACAATGGTATACCTGGAAAGACCAAGAAAGGCTAATACTGGTGACAAGAATAAAATACAGAAAAGGGACACATTAATTGTGAGACAAGAAAGCTAACTTTTTTTTTCTAGTTTCAAATCTCTCTTAGCTTTTCTCTGTCTCTCTTTCTCTCTGTGTGTCTCTGTCTCTGTCTCTGTCTCTCTCTCTCTCTCTCTCTCTCTCTCTGTGTTTTAGGTAACTCCAATATAGCATGAAGAGATTTTGTATTGTTCCATCAAATAAAGCAATGTTAGCTGCCACAGCACGATGGGAAGTGTTAACTTATTTAGCTCTTGGGAATTCACAGTCACTTTCCATGAGCCACCTGGATTCCCCATCCTGGGGTGCATATGTCCACCCCATGGGCTCAGTGGGGCTGGCTCACAGTGCTCTTGCTGTTCTTGAACCTGTAGCAGTCGTCCTACCTTTGCCATCTGGAGAGCTGGGATTTGCAGCCAGTTAATGATGGAAGTCATACCCATCAAACTACAGGAGGAAGAAACTGAGCCATAGTGGTGTAAGCCTATAATTCTAGCACTTGGGAGGCTGAGGCAGGAGGATTGGGAGTTTGGGGTAGCTGTGCATTGTGATCTTGTCACAAACAAATCAATCAAGTAAAAGAAAGAAAGAAAGGAAGTCCATGAGAAGGAGAAGGGTGTCCCCATGGAAAACACCTGGGATGTGGTGGCTTACAATGAAACCACTGGATCACAATTTTCAAGGGTCTCTTTTAGGCAGTGCTGAACATCTGGGCCCAGGAGCCTCTCTGAGCAGTGTCCGAGTACGCTAAATAAAGAGACATATAAATGTTTTTTCAGGTGCTTGGTGAAATTCTGTAAGAAAACATTAAACCCTCCAAGTTATTGAAAGTAATCAGACTTTCTTTTATAGGAACTAGTAAGGTGTAGGTAGGATTCGGTCCTAGAGAAGGAAGTAGAATCCCAAATGCTGGAAATTTCAGGAGTGAAAGCAGATGCCAAGACTCTTAAGAATGGAAATAGAGAGTTAGCAACACTGGGAAGCTGAAGATAGAATGAGGGTTGTGAAATTAGAGATCAAGGTATGAAGAGTTGAAATTTCCATCCATGATTCCATCCATTATAATGCTACTATCCCTTAACTTTATACTCATTCTCAGAAATAGTCCTGTGTTGCTTAATGACAGAGATGCATTCTGGGAAATGCATGGTTATGCAGTTTTGCTGTGACATAACAAGCCTACACAATGATCCTGCTTTTGTTTGGAAGTATGTAGATTTGGGGACTTTGGATTTGGAAAGCAATGGAATGCTTTAAATGGAACTTAATGGGCTATCCTAAGAAGAATATGGAAGACTTTGCTAGTGAGAGTGATTTGAATTGTGAGTACCTAGTTCAAGAGATTTTAGTGAAGAAGAATTTAGCCTAGAGACTGTTTTTTTTTTTTTTGTGGTATTTTGATTTTTGCCATTGTCTGAAGAGTCTGCCTAAGGTAAGAAGCATGGTCAGGCCTATCACAGCAATACCTCAGCCCCTGGTATCAACTTCTCTCTTAGGGTCTTACTGCTGAGAACAGACACCATGACCAAGGCAATTCTTATAATTGGGGCTGGCTTACAGGTTCAGAGGTTCAGTCCATTATCATCAAGGCAGGAAGCATGGCAGCATCCAGGCAGGCACAGTGATGGAAGAGACTCAAATTAATTGCATTGACAGAGGAAGTGTCAGAAACACCCACCATAGGCTTTGGTTTCTGGTTAAGTCTCATGAAGAGCATTTTAAACAAACATAGCAAGATGAGAAGGGAAAAATATACAATACATGGTTAGAGTATTAAAGGGGCACCAGGAAGTGAAATGGAGCTGAATCCTGTATTCAAGGATATTGACTTGAATTAAGGGAGTAGTAACCTTGGGGCAAGATCCCACCCAGCTAAGTTTAAATTTAGGCATGGTTGTACAAGCCTTTAATTCTAGGAGACAAAGAAGCAGATCTCTGAGTTCAAGACCAGCCTAGAACAGAGCAAGTTCTAGGTGAAGAAAAACTTAAATCCAGGCTTGGTGGACCACACCTTTAATCTTAGTGTTTAGGAGACAGGCCTGGAGACCTCTGAGTTCAAAGTCAGTCTACAGAGCAAGTTCCAGGACAGCCGTGCTTAGGCATTGAAGGTGTTTGAAAACAGAAAGCTAGTGATAATGTAATAGAACAAGGGGTGATGTTATAACCCCAGCAAGTAGCAGAACTTGACAGCTTTGGCCACATGGCTCTGGCTTTAGAGTTCAGAATAGAAGGGACTGATGGGACAAGTGATGCTGGTTAGCTGGAGCTATGAAGTTAGTGGTGATTAAGAAGAGACCAGCATCACTGAGGTGAAATCTGGGAAGTGTTTTCTGAGAGCACAAAGAAGTTGTGTGCTAGAGATAGCCAGGGTTGTACCTCCTGTAGCAGATGTACTTGGTAATGTGTAAGAGTCACCCAGGTGGTATTGGTTTTGAAGGCATGAAGGGGTCATGAAGAGCAGCTGAGGGTTGGCACTGAAGGGGTCATGCAAAGGATTGGAGGCTTAGCACCATGTAGAGAGCCTATGAGAGGCTACTGGTGAAGCCTAGTTGGAGCAGGAAGACTCCAGTGTATTAGAGATGCCAGTACCATGGGATGATCACCAAGAACAATAGCAGCAGTGGAGTAGATGAACCTGAGCTTAGAGTGCTACAGAGGGCAGAGCTGGAGAAGTGACACCACCAGCTCTTTGGAGGAGCCCATAAGATCATGTGTGAATCCTAGACATTGAAACAAGAAGCTGTAACATTGAAGTTGCCCTGGAGACCCCAAGATGTTCGAGATACCAGAGCCGTGATCTATCTACTGAGGAAAGCTGCTAACAGGGAGTGGAACCAGCCCAGGAGAAAGCAGTCTGTTGTAGTCAACAAAGATGAAAGAGGGAGTTTGAGATCTGAAGACTGCTTTGACATCAGACATGGAGATGCAGAGTTTGGAGTTTGCCCAGCTAGTTTCTTGTCTTGCTTTTGGGATTATAGTTAAGTGATTGGATGAATCTCATAAGAGACTTTGAACTTTGGATTTTAACATTGTTGAGGCTGCAAGTCTATGGGGACTTTTTAAGTTGGACTAAATGTATTTTGCATTATGCTATGTTTAGGTATGGTCCCCATAGACTCATATGCTTGAACAAGCCTATGGAGACCAGGGAGTGGAATGTGATGGTTTATATATGCTTGGCCCAGGGAGTGGCACTATTAGAAGGTATGGCCCTGTTGGAGTTGGTGTGTCACTGTGAGTGTGGGCTATAAGACCCACTTCCTAGCTGTCTGGAAGTCAGTCTTCCACTAGCGGCCTTCAGATGAAGATGTAGAACTCTCATCTCTTCCTGAATCATGTCTGCCTGGATGTTGCCATGCTCTTGCCTTGATGATAATGGACTGAACTTTTGAACCTGTAAGCCAGCCCCAATTAAATGTTGTCCTTATAAGAGTTGCCTT
This sequence comes from Mus minutoides, assembly GCA_902729485.2. Classification (NCBI taxonomy): domain Eukaryota; kingdom Metazoa; phylum Chordata; class Mammalia; order Rodentia; family Muridae; genus Mus; species Mus minutoides. Next base: position 678,232 of record LR750124.1, read on the forward strand.
GGTCATGGTGTCTGTTGACAGCAGTAAAACCCCAAGACAGTAGGCTTTAGATCAAGTCATTGTAAAATCTGTAGCTTGGGTCGATCCAACTTGACAGCCTTTATAGCCAATGAATTAAGAATTTTTTTCATCATTAACAATATTTTTATGTGTATGGGTGCTTTGGCTGTATGTGTGCCTGTGTACCACATGTGTACAGTACCAGCAAAGGCCACAAGGCAGCACTGAATCCCTTGGGAGTAGAGTTATGGGTATCTCTGATCTGTTGTAAGTACTGGGAGTAGAACTTGGATCCTCTCGAAGAGTGGTGGGTGCTCTTAACCACTGAGCCATCTCTGCAGCCTTTGCATTTTCAAGCTGTTGATAAGTTATCCTGTAATCTGTGAATGTTATAAACTTCACATCTCAGTGTACATAAGGAAAGGTTTTTACTGGATTACAACTGCACTCATTTGTTTAAGTATCTCCTAAGGCCACTTTTAAGGTACAACAGCAGAACTGAGTGCCTGTGACAGAGAGCGCACAACCTGCATTACTGTTTAAATAGGGTTAAAGAAGAAAGGCTGGGATTAGCATTTGAGGGTGATCAGATGCCCAGACTAAATTATATGCTTGTGAATCTTCTTCGCTGCTTCTTTAAGTTGCTGTGGTGCTTTGAATAGGTTTGGTTCCCATAGATTCATGTGTTTCAATGGTTGGTCATAGGGAGTGGCACTATTAGGAGGTGTGTCCTTGTTAAAGGAAGTGCATTACTTTGTAGGACGGCTTTGAGGTCTCCTATGCTCAAACTCTGCCAAGTGTGGAATCAGTCTCCTTCTGTCTGCTTTCGGAAAAAGATGTAGAAGTCTTGGCTCCTACAGCACCATGTCTGCCTGCACAGCTGCCATGCTTCCTGCCATGATGATAATGGACTGAACCTCCAAAACTGTAAACCAGCCCCAATGAAATGTTAGCCATTATAAGAGTTGCCTTGGTCATGGTGTCGCTTCATAGCAATGAAATCCTAAGACAGGGTTTGTATACTAGGTTGTCATATGCACCTGGCATTTTCTCCATAGAATCCTCTATGTAGGATGTCCTGGAACTCACTCTGTAGACAAGGCTAGCCTCAAACTCAGAGATCCACCTGCCTCTGGATTATTGGGATTAATGGTGTGGAGCATCGTACCCAGCTTCTCAGTAGAAAAATAAAGAGATAGGGGAAAACTATAGGAATTTTAGAGACCTTCTCTCAGTGAGAGGGTTTGTAGACTACACTTCATTTTCAGTGAGCATGTGTGGGGTCACACCTTGGGTCTATGTGGGGCTCTCAAAGGTAACACTAGCACAGAGGAAGGTTGTCTCTGAGAAGGGAGGGAGTTAATACCATAAGCCCTAGGAAGGGTGATGGAAAGGGAGGAGCAGGCTCCTGGGGGTGGGGTGGTGGTGGTGGTGTGGGGTGGTGGTGGTGGTGGTGGTGGTGGTGGTGGTGGTGTGGGGTGGTGGTGGTGGTGGTGGTGTGGGGTGGTGGTAGTGGTGGTGGTGGTATGGGGTGGTGGTGTCTCTATTCCTTCTCACTGGCTCTCCCTAGAGGACAGGAAACTTCTGTTTCTAAGAGGGAGCCATTAGGCAATGAATTTTTTTTTTTTTTCCTACTCAGATTCTCCAGGAATGGTTTACCAGCGGGTGGACTTGATTTGCTTTTGCCTTAACTCTGCTTTTCTTTTTCTCTTGTCTCTTCTGCCTCATGGGTCACTAAGCAGGTTAGTGGATTTTCTTTGGCGTCCAACCTCCTATTTCTCATTTCATTTGTTGTTCTGGCTCTCTTTGGGAGAGAGGCTCCTAGTCCTGTAATCAGGATGAAATTCAAAAAAAATCTACGTATTTGACCAAAGAATTTATTGTTTGGGTTGGGAAGAAATGAATTCTAAATTCTCACCTAACAGAGAAACATATCATCTAGTTGGTCTCCTAGATTTAATGGTTCTTTCTATCACTCACAAATGGAAAAATATTCCATGAAATCTTGACACTTAAAAAAATTCTGGATATTTAGTCTCTTTAGATTTTAATATGGCAGAATCGGTTTTGAGTATGTTTGTATATGTGTCATATGTAGCTTTTCCCCAGAGGCAGGTTCCAAGATCCACATATCCAGGGAGATAGGTCTTCTGGAACTCTAAGCTAAAATGAACCTTTCTTCCCTACCTTACTCTCTGACCATAGCATTTTACCACTGAAACAGAAAAGTAACTTAATACATAAATGAAGCTAGGATAACATTGTAACTTGGATGAAGCAAGGAAATGTCCCCTTCCCCCTTTGTAGGCCTATCACTAGGGTGGGTGACTCATAGAGATTTCTCTACTTTGTATACTGTTAGAACTTATCTGAGAAAGCAATAAAGATGACATGCACTTGACATACTTATTTGGAAAGGACTGAATGATTATCAGCTCATGGTCCTCAATGCTCATCGACTGTACATTTTTATAAATATTGTACATATTGCACTGTGCTTGTCTTTGACTACCCCTCCTCAAGGTAGTGAGAGACAGGGGAAATGGAAAGAAATTAAATGTAACACAGGAATAAAAACCCTGGTCTCTTACTTAGGGTTCTAGCATCCTTATATTCTGGATTTAGGATTTGTTTACATCTGCCCCATAGACCATCAGCCCCAGTGATAGGCCTGAAACGGGTGAAGGGAGCATTTTCCTGCTTCATCCAAGTTACAGTGTTAGCTTTGTTTATATCTTAGTTACCTTTCTGTTTCAGTGGTAAAGTACTATAACAGAGAGCAAGTTAGGGAAGAAAGGGGTTTATTTGAGCTTAAAGTTCCAGAAGAGACACAGTCAGTCCATGGGCAGACAGGGCAGAGCGGCATGAGCAGGGACACTGGTCTCAAAGCCAGGAAGCAGAGAGAAAGAAAAGGAAGTAAGCTAGGCTATAAAACCTCAAAGTCGGCCCCCAGTGACAGTGCCAGTGACGTACTTCCTCCAACAAGGCTCCGCCTCCTAAAGACTCAATAACCTTCCCAAATAGCGCCACTATCTGCAGACCAAGTGTTTCAGGAGCCTCTGGGGGCATTTCTCAATTTAAATCGCCATACCCTATGGGCTGCTTGCTACTCCTCAGTGGGTTGACATTAGAAAACACAGCTATTTACATTAAGGTTCATAACAGTAGCAAAATCACACTAATGAAGTAGCAAGGAAAACAATTTCATGGTTGGTGGTCATCAAAAACATGAGGAACTGTCTTAAAGGGTTGCAGCATCAGGAAGGTAAAGAACCTGAGCCTTACTTGGTAACTCCACATTTTAAGACATTCTCTTTTCCTCACTGCAAACAGACCAACAGACTAAGGGATATCATTCTAAGTTATCTAGGTTTCAGATCCTTCATTGTCTTTACGTTTTCAAAGGTTTTACTTATTTATATTTTATAAATACATGTCTACCTACTTTGTCTTTGTTTTTCTTCCCATTCTTATTTTCAGTTCCATTTAGTGACCCAACAAGAGTGTCATTAAACACACACACACACACACACACACACACACACACACACACACACACTCCTTGACTTGCTTAAAATTATTTATAATTACATTTGTGTACACCATAATTTAAAATAAGGAATTTAAAAGAAGTAAGGTCTACATTATTTTTTTTAAAGCAATTATATCTACTTCCTAGCCCTAAAATCAGGATAAAATAAGAATCTCTGTATTTCATCACAAGAATACATTGTAAGGATGGGGAATCCCAGTAGAGATGAATTCCAAACTTTTATCTAACAAGCTGAGATCCAGGTTGACTAGTTGGCTTCCAAGATTTAATGCTTCTTTCTACCACTCACAGATGCAAAAATGTTTGATGAAATCTGGACACTTACAAAACATTCTAGTTATCTAGCCTCTTTGGATTTTTGGAGTAATGTTTTCTCTTTTAATTTGCCAGCTTATTCTCACTCAGTGGAAACCTTTGTCCTCTTCAATAGGAAGTTAGAAACTATCTAAGATAAAAAGTGTAGAATAGAAAAATTGCATTTGAATATCGTATGTCAGCAGAGTGCCTGGAACTTGAAACTGATCCTTAGCACAAATCATTTTTAATGGTTTTCTCTCTGGAAGTTGCATGATTTTAATAAGGATGACTCGGGTGCCCCCAATCACGAACTGATCCTTGATTCGATATTGGTTGATATTTCAGCTTTGCTCATCCGAGTACTTACAGGATATTCTGGGAAAAGTTTGTTTTGTTTAGGAGACAAGAGTAGTAAAGAAGAAAAAGGATTTTCTTGTGTATAATGAATTCATGACGATTCATTTCTTGTTTCACGAACTCTTCTGCTAGGCCTGTTATGTCAGGGAACATATATCATCTTCTCATTAAAATAGATTTTAAAATGAAAAGAAAAAACCAAAACATCAGACAGTCAAACTCTATGCCCTCTGGGGATCCTGCAAGGAGAAGCTACAAATTTACCTGATGCTCTGAGCCACTGAAATAAAATCTTAGAAAACTGAGCTGCAGAAAAACACTCTAAATTACTCTTTCTTTCTTTCTTTCTTTCTTTCTTTCTTTCTTTCTTTCTTTCTTTCTTTCTTTCTTTCTTTCTGAATGTCTTTTGAGTTTCCCTGTTTTGTTTTCCTAAAGTTTTGGCCTAACTGGCAGCGAGTCCTGGATTTGTCTTGCCTTACTTTCCAATCGCACAACTTTGAGCTCATCAGTTTCCTTGTATGCACACTAAGGATAAAAGAGGTACCTCTGTCCCCACTGAAAAGTGAGATGCACAAATGATAGTCTCATATTCTACAGAAATTTTGTTGAGTGTTGAAACAAAAATATAGAAAGCATTTAGTACATATGGCTTCTGGCATGTGGTAACTGCTCATCAAATGTTTGTAAAAATTAACTTCTGTGTAATTTGCTATTCAATGGGGTCTGAGGTTGGGATCTTAAGTCAGTTCTAGGATACAGCTGTTAATTTTTCCCATTTATTATTGATTTATTTAAAAGATATATTTCTAAGTGTGTGTGTGTGTGTGTGTGTGTGTGTGTGTGCATGTGGGTGTGTGTGTATGTGGGTATGTGCACATAATTGTAGGGCCTGTGGAGGCCAGATGATCTGGGTTCTCTACAGCTGGAGTTACACAAAGTAGTCAGCCACTTGATATGGGTGCTAGGAACCGAACTGATTCTCTGCAAGAATCAGCCCTGTAGGGCTCTTTCTCCAACTATTTATTTATTTATTGGAAGCACACAGGGGTGTGTGTGTGTGTGTGTGTGTGTGTGTGTGTGTGAGAGAGAGAGAGAGAGAGAGAGAGAGAGAGAGAGAGAGAGAGAGAGAGAATGGAGACCAGAGGACAACTGGTATGAGCTATTTTTTTCCTTTTACTATGAGGGCTGGGAATACTGAACTCAGGTCTTCAGGCTTGGGTATAAGCACATTTACTTGCTCAGCCATCTTACTAGCTCCTAGGTCCAGTTTGTCAGCCAACGACTGTGAGGCATCTTGCCCCTTTCTGGACCTCTCCTTTAGTTCTACAGTAGTATACAGTAATAATATCCAGTTCATTGGGTCGTTGTAAACAAAATGACAATCACATCTTTTCCTATCAACTGACCACAAGCAGTCACAGGAAGTTTCAAAAGAAAATAAGCACGCGTTCTCTGCCACGAGCAAGGAAAACATCCAACAAAAATCAAGGCAGCCATACACAATGAACTGCTGATGATATATGCAAATCAAAGCAGTTCTCTCATCCTTGCCCATTTATATTTTTCTTAGGGTGGATGTGGAAGAATTTCCAATGAGAACCCTTTTTCTGGTATTTGCACAAGTCAGCAGCTCTCCAAAGCCCGAGTAAAATTCAGGCTGATTAAAGACCCTAAAAAACTTGCTAAAGTCACAAGGCATTCAGTGGTTCAGAAACTAGGATAAAACAAACCTCTTCAGCCTCTCCCAAGGACGGACATCTCAGACTCTCATCAGAGAGGTAAAGCAAGAGGTAAAGCAAGTGCCCCCCCACCCCACCCCACCCCCCGGACTGGGACAGAAACTGCAGCAAAAGCGCCTCTACCCAGCACCACGTTCTCCATCACCTCCTAGTGGAAGATTTTTCCCCAAGTCTGGTTACTGACTCTGGGCTTCAGGCAGAGAAGGTGCCTCAGCAGCTAGCGCGGGTGATCTCCAGTACTCACACAGTTAAACCTCTTCAGAGGAGACGGGAGAAGTGAGCAGAAGCGGGGTGGGGGGGAGAAGAGAGAGGAGGGAGAGGGAGCAAAGAGCGGGGAAGGAGGGAGGAGAGCGGAGGGAGCACGGAGGAGGGAGCACGGAGGACCCCGCCCACTGGCACAGAACTGCACTCCCCTCCCCAGCCCCCCGCCCGCCCCACGGTCCGCCCCGGGCCGCACCTGCCGCGCGCACACGCCCCCCGCGCGCCGAGCCTCCCAGCCGCCGCCGCCGCCGCCGCCACCGCCGCCCTCCGCACGCACCCGCCGCGGCTCGCCCGCACAGCCCAGCCTCGGCGCGGGCCGCAGCCACCCCAGCCGCGGGCCGCGGCCGTCGCCGCCGTGTAAGCGCGGAGCCCGGCCAGGCGCGGAACCCAGGCGGATCCAGGCTGGGCGTTCGTACGCACGGGCCGCCGCCGCCGCCGCCGCCGCCGTGGTTCGATACCCTCTAGCTCTGGGGAGGACGCGCTCGACTCGCTCCCTCCTCATCAGCCTCAGAGCGCTCCTTGAGCTCCTCAGTGCCGGAGCATCCTCCCCGGTGCTCAGCATCCTCCTGTCAGCGCCGGAGCATCCTGCTCAGGGCTCGGCGTTCTCTGAGCTCAGCATCCTCCTCGGAGCTCAGCATCCTCCTTCCGTTCCTCGGCAGCGCCCGGGCCCGGTCCCCACCCGCTCGCACCCCACCCGCGGGAAGGAGGCCTCGGGAATGCAGGGGAGTGGCTGTGGGGGCGCGTCGCCGCTTGGCCAGCCCCTCTGCCCAAACACGGGCTGCTCCCCATTGTAGAAGCTGCGCGGAGAGAAGGAGGACGGCGTGCTGTTCCCTGCGCGGGGCTGCAGGGAATCTCGGCGTGCTGAAGCCCGGGCATCCTTCTAGGGTGGGGCGGGGAGGGCCCTGGCTTTTGGGGAGTGGACCTGGAGGAAGACTGGAGCAGGGGAAGGACTCTGTAGCGGACTCGGTTCGAGACTATGGGGAAGGACCAGGAGCTGCTGGAAGCTGCTCGTACTGGCAATGTGGCTCTGGTGGAGAAACTCCTATCTGGCAGGAAAGGAGGGATCCTGGGTGGTGGATCCGGACCTCTGCCCCTGTCTAATCTGCTAAGGTAAGAACTGGCACCCACTGCGGGCATGGGGTGGTGGTGATGGTGGTGGTATGTACACCCCTCGTTAGCATTGTGATGGGTACGTTCTCTCCTTAGGGTATTGCACCTGGAGGTGTCAGCGATTCATTCTTAAATTAGGCAGGAAAACAGACCGTGTGTGTGAAGAGGAGGCAAGAGCCTCCCAGTCAGACCGATGCTCTAGACTCTTGGAGTAATTTTAAAATAGCTTTTCCATCAATGCGTCAATCAGCTACTTTTCTCTAAGCCCTGGTGCAGAACTTGTACATGCACTGGTGTTGCATGCCCCTTACTGTTTGTGTTTGCAGCTGTGAAAGCCCACCCCCCTACTATTTGGCTATTTAAATGAGAAGCTTGTTGGATGCTTGTAGTTATCCTGCGAAAGCCACAGACTCCCTGGATTGCTGCTTCCTTTTCGTGCAGAAAGCGTCAGCAGTGGGTAACGATCCCACAAAAACAAAGCCAGAGAACCTTCTGAGATGTCAATCAGGAGTGTGTAAAAGTTGAGGAGGCAGGTTAGGCAGCTTTAGTGTACTTTCAGTTTCCCAGACATGGCTGAGGGAAACATCCGGCTTGGGAAAGTGTGTGTGGAATACAGCAGAGGCCTTTTAATGTTAACACGTTGCAGGTGAGACGAATATTAGTTCTCAAAGGTTCTTTCTAAGGTGACATTAAAAAAAAGTCAAGGTCTTTATTCACCATACATAAGCTAGAGAGAGTGGGGTTTATCTGCGTGTTTGAGAAACTATTAAAAGTTGAATTGAACAAATGAAATCTCTTAGGAGGCAGGAAGCCTGAAGAGAACTCAATGAAATTCAAGGAAAGCTCTTTCGTTCTCAAGTCGTGATTGTTCAGTGTGTCCTGTGTAATTTTGGAAGCATCTATTATCATACATAACTCTATCTTAAAACATCTCTTAGGCAACTTAACGATACTTGTAAAAAAATTAAAAGCTGGAGTGGTTTTTAAAAGTGGTTTGCTTAAAAATATTTTATACTACTTTTTAAAAAAATAAAAATAATTACATTTATTTGGTGTGTGTGTGCGTGTGCGTGCTGTGCATGCCATCTACCCCATTCAGAAAGCAGAGGGCAACCTGTGAGAGTCTGTTTCCTCCCTCTGTCATGTGGATTCTGGAAGTGGTACTCAGGTTCTCAGGCCTGAGAGCAAGCAAGCATCTTTATCCACCGAACTAGTGCAAGGCTGTGACCCTTTAATACAGTTCCTCATGTTGTGGTGACTCCCAGCCACACAATTATTTTTGTTGCTACTTGATAACTGTCATTTTGCTACTGTTATGAATTGCAAGGAAAATATCTGTGTTTCCTGGTAATCTTAGGTGACCCCTGTGAAAGGGTCCTTTGACTCTCAAAGAGATTGCAAGCCCTGGGGTTGAGAACTGCTGCTCTGACCTCTTGTGCTGATGTCCTTAGGTGTTTGATACAAACTTTTGCATGAAAATATTGTGGTATGTACACAGGTTCTCATAGGTAATCAGATGGTGCAATTAATTACAATACTGGCTCTAGGGGAAAGAAAAAGGTTGTATTTACTGTGAAATGAACATACCTGAACAATGGTGAGATTTAAAGAGCCATGTACTATTTATTACATATACTTGGTGACAGTGACACTATTGGAATGATATTTCATTGCAGAACAGTGGTTATGTATAGAAGCTCTGCCCCCAGTGGGTCTTAGAAAACATAACTATTCCATGTGCCGTCTTCCATTTTCAAACACAAGTAGATAATATACGTGTATTTTAGACTGCAGTTTTGATATTTACCTGTAGATTCTTTATAGAAAAGTTTAGTTACGATTTTACATTATAAGTAAACTAGTTGTATTAGCAAAAATATCAGTGCATTAATTATAAAAATGATTCTGGATGTATGCTAAAACAAGTTCCTCAAAGATTAAAGATTAATTATTTTGGAAAATAGAGAATTCATTAGCAATGAGAGGTTTAGGTAATTTCACTGACATGAATTGAGACAAATGATTTTTTTTTTTTTTTTTTTTTTTTTTTTTGGATAGGCCTTTCTCAGTTGTATTATCTTTGAAACAGAAGTAGTTGACAAGTTTTAGGGTTAAAACACCAAGTACTTAATGTTAGTAAATATTTAAGCCATGAGATATTTAAGCATATTTAACCACAGTGTTCATCTGGAACGAGTCTTCTTTATTACTGGCTGTGTTTGGTGGTCCTGGTAGTTCTACAGGAGCCTACATGGAAAACGATGTATTCACGAGGGCAGTTTGAGTCAATTGACTCAAACTGCTGCAAAAATCACAGATATCACCGGTACCTTTCAGGCTTGCAATTTACTTATGTCTCACCGACTTAACCACTATAACATGCCTTGGAAGATAATAGGGACTGGAATGGTATTCAGGTGATCTTTTGGATAAAACATTTCTAAAGTAGACATGTTTTATGTGGTCATCACCTTATTTCGTTAATGTTTGCCATCAGAACCTTACAGGGTAATGGAAGGGAGGTGTGCTCTTCTCCAAGCAAACATAGTGGCACTTGGAGATATTTTACTATTTTCGAGTGAACTGTGGAATAGGCTAGTCAGTCTCTTCTACTTGCTTTTTTAAAAATTTTTTTTATTAGATAATTTCTTCATTTACATTTCAAGTGTTATCCCATAAGTCCCCTATACCCCCCCCTCCCTGCTCTCCTACCCACCCACTCCCACTACTTGGCCCTGGCATTCCCCTATACAGGGGCATATAAACATTGCTAGACCTAGGGCCTTTCTTTGCCAATAATGGCCAACTAGGCCATCTTCTAATACATATGCAGTTAGAGACATGAGCTCTGGTGGTTCTGATTAGTTCATATTGTTGTTCCATCTATAGGGTTGCAGACCCCGACAGCTCTTTTACTTGCTTTATTACATGTGTAGTATACTAATGGTGTCAGACTCTGGGGTGGATGCTTGCTTGTCTCCTCCAGAGGCCAACACTCAGCTCACAGATGAAAGACTAGAGCATCCAAGGTCACTTAATTAGTAATGCCAAGGATTGGAAACCCAGAGATTAAAATTTGCTTTAGTGAATCTTTAGCCATAGTCAAGAATCTATTTTTGTCTTCAAAGTTTAATGTGTGTGGTTAATTCAGTCAGTACAGTCTGAGTGTTGTTTTAGCTGAAAATAATAATTACACTTAGTCTTTTTGCCAAGAAAAAAAAAAAAAAAACATTCCTTCACTGCTTGTTTGAGACCTGATTAGATAAAAGTTTCGCAGAAGATACTTTCTGTTTACTTGTGATGTACTATGCCAGCTGTGGCTATGTCACGAGGAGGTTTGCTTGTGTGTCATTGCAGTCTCTAGTGGGCATAAGAATGCCCTGGAATTGCTTCCAAAAGCCATACTCACTGTGAACTGTTGTGAGGTAGAAGTGGAATTCTAGTCCTCTGGTTTTTGTGATGATTAAATGACATATAATAAGTAATAAATGAAGAATATTGATTACATAGGTGTTCATTGTTAGAGTTAGGGTCCTCATATGGCTCTGAAGCACAGGAGACACTGTGAGGCTTTATTTATTTATTTATTTATTTATTTATTTATTTATTTATTATTTCTTTAATTTTTTTTTACAGTCCAGTCTTTATTCCCCTCCTGGTCCACCCTCTAACTCTTCCACATCCCATACTTCCCCTGCCATTCTCCAAGAGGATGTCCCAACCCCTCTAGGCCCCCGACTCCACCCCACCAGACCTTCCTACTCCCTGGAGCCACAAGTCTCTTTAAGGTTAGGTGCATCTTATCTCACTGAGTCAAGACCTGGCCGTCCTCTGCTGTGTATGTATTGGGGGACTATATCAGCTGTTCTATGCTGCCTGGTTGGAGGCTCAGTGTCTGAACAAGATTAGTTGAGACTGCTGGTCTTCCTATAGGTTTCTATAGGAGACTTGATTTCTTAAGGACTTATTTAAACTGGGAAATTGCCACACCACGTTTTTTTTTTTTCCCTTCCACTGGAATCGGAGTCCTCAAATAGAAGGGTCCTTTAGTCCAAGTTCTTACATGGTGGAGGAATTTCTTCTGCAAATTATCTCAATAATTATTAACATTGTTATTTCAAGCATTATCAACATTCTCAATAACTAAACTCAGTGCACACACACACCCCTGTTTTTGTAGCAGGATCTTGTTATCTCTCTGAGGCTGATTTTGAACTCAGCATTCCTCCTGCCGCAGCCTCCTGAGTGCTAGATTACAGGCATGCTGCTCTGCACCTGACATCTATTCTATTTACTTTTTCATATCTGTGATCGTAAAACATTCTATATTTATTGACCTGAAATCCACTTTGCTGTAACTCCCACAGCTGGTAATAACTTGGCTGTATGGGTCAACCCAAAAGTTGCTGAATTCATCTGCCAAGACAGTTCTGCAGGGGCATGCATTTAACTGTGGTGTTTTCTTATAAATCCACTCTTTTTCATGAAAGAACTACTGTTGCCTTTCACTGTGACTATAAGGCTTATGTGTTAAAGCTCAAAATTTCATGTTTTTTAAAAAACCACCCTTTTCAGTCCTTTGAATGTTCTCAAATTTCAGAATGCCCCATTGAAAAATGACAAAAACTGTAAGAAATGAATAATCTGTATTAGGTGTCACTCAGTGTAGAATGGAATGGGAACTGATATACTGATGCATAAAAAAACCCCAACCGATTATAAAAGAGCATTTATAGCTTGATTATTCTTTTGTAAGAAAAGTAACTGCAAAGACTTACAATGTACAACAATATGTCTGGCTATGAGACACAGAAATGGAGATAGTATTTATCTTTGAGTGATAGGAGCATGGGTTATTTTTATTTATTTTTTAATTGTGCTTTCATGGATTATGTCATGAGACTTTGTTGCATCTATTAAAATATGAGCCAATTCAATGATCGCCAGTGCATTATTGCTCTAAGACCTTGTTATAGGCCAAGCTTTTCTGAGCCACAAAACTGGCGTTGGTTCATATTATCAATGAAAACTTGCAAGTGCCTGTGACGCCGTAATTCCCACATCTGGTACTTGTGAAAGTGTTGCTTAAACTCAAGTTATTCTTACTACATTTCATCTTGTTTTACCCTCTATTTGTAACCTGTGCATGTCTCTTTTTTTGATTCCTGAGTCTGCTTATCAGCATGTTAACTTCCCATTCTTGGTCATCTGTGGATCAGTTTTATAACTGGAAACCAACACACTGTAAGATACTCCCAAAGAACCTCTTTTCAGCATATGCAGTTTATGGTGGTAGTTTACTCTTGGTATATCTTCTTGCATTGGAGCTATTTGCATTAGACTGGTCAGCTGTTTATGTCCATTATACTAGTAATAGAATTGTGAAGTATTTTATTTATTGCCTTTCTAAATTTGTGCCGTAGTTTATTTATGGCAATTCTTTGAGTTATCCCTTTAGATGTACGACTATAAATTCTTTTTTTTAAGATTTATTTATTATTAATATAAGTACACTGTAGCTGTCTTCAGACGCACCAGAAGAGGGCATCAGATCTCATTATGGGTGGTTGTGAGCCACCATGTGGTTGCTGGGATTTGAACTCAGGACCTTCGGAAGAGCAGTCAGTGCTCTTACCCACTGAGCCATCTCGCCAGCCCACGACTATAAATTCCAACAGAGTCAGTATACTTTGCTTGTTTCTGGGAGTGAGCCTTTCTCGATTCCTAATTTGATGACAATTCCTTCTACTTGAATCTAAATCTTCTGGGTCTGGATATCTAACAGTCACTTATCTTTTTAAAAAAGTTTAAATTATATTTATTTAGTGTGCATATATGTATATGGGGGTGTGCATACGGAGATCAGAGGACTCGAGGGAGTTCCGTCTTTCCTTCTACCCTGTGAGTCTAATGGTTCTTAAACTATGGGTCTTAACCCCTTTAGTGGTGTCAAACAACCCTTCACAGGGGCCACACATCAGATATCCTGCATATTCGATATTTATACTGTGATTCATAATAGTAGCAACAGTTATGAATACAGTTAGGAAATTAGCAACAAAAATAATTTTTGGTTGGGAATCACCAAAACACATAGAAGTGTATTAAAGGGTTGCAACATTAGGAAGGCTGAGAACCACTGGTGTGGGGGGAGTTGAACTCAGATCTTGAGGTTTGGTGGCAAGCCTCCACTTAGCCATATCAATAGCCCACACTTACTCCTTTTTAAAAGCAGCCTAGTGTCTTTTATGATCTGTCTCTGTTTGCAACTTTACTAAACCTCTTTATCTGTGTATTTCCTTTAGCTTGAAAATGATCCTCAACAGGGAAGATAGGATAAAATAGAAATTAGGAAGAATCAAATGCTTGGCATTGTTAAAAACAACAGAGAACTCTGATGGTTTAAATCCATCTATCAGTTTATACTGCCAGATCATAAGATGATGCTAGCGAACTTTTACACTCTCCTCTTCAAATTTAGCCTTTTCTCTGGAAACGCTACTCTTTCCTTCTCTCATCATCCCCTTTAATTTTTAGAGAAATCTGCACTCACTAGAGTTCTCAGGTTAAGCCCCTTTTTCAATTCATCTGATATATATAAAATGTCATCTTCTAAAACTTACATGGTTCATTAAACAACTGCAAAACCTTTAAAATGTATTTCTGGTACACTCTTTTATTCCAAGCAAAAGTAATTCACATTTATAATGTATTTTAATTTTCCACTGACATTAATTAAGAATTATTTATATTTTAATAAAGCAATAAAGAGTTGCTAATACGTTAAATTTATTTGGTTTTCTATTTCTTTTGAGAAGATAAGTACAATTCTTGATTTTCTCTCTACCTCATCCTTGCTCCAAACCCTCCTTTATGTTTTACAACTTTATAGCCTCTTTTTTATTAATTGTTGACGTATGCATGAATATATACATTCCTAAATATAACCTGAGCAATAGTGTGCCCTTCCCTAGAGAAGACAGTTTCTCCCACTTTCAGCACTTTTTAGGTGACTATAGTTTTATGTGTAGGGCTAAGGTCTTCTCCCTTGGGCTTTGACATGTCTATTATTGGGCTCATGTTTTGGCAGACATGTTGGTGAGTCTGCCATATAATACATGTAAGTCTGTATAATATATGTAAGTCTATATATATAAATATACATAACAAAGTTTAATTTTTTTCTTATTTGGGCCAACAATGCTCTTTCTAAGAGTAGAGATCACCTTATAAAACCTTCAACACCAGGGAAGCCATTTTTTGAGTTGTTGCTCAGTGTTGTCCAAGAGACTCTCAAAACATAGGCTACGGCTGTTGCCCTTGGTTCCCCCTCCCCAAAGGTGGAAAGTAAGTTCCTACTGCTGGAGACACCATGCACTTGTCCAGGAGCCAGAGGCCCCCGAGCTTGAACTGACCCAAATGAGTGCTTCCTTCCTGTAGACTAGCTCTCATAGAACCAGAGGATGCCATGCAACCTTCCAAAGGAGGGGAGCAACCAACAATTCTACTGAGCTGTGACACCTGTGAACCACCACCCTGACCCTAAGGGTGCAGTAGTGGCACACATACCTGGGCGGTAACCAATGGCTCTCTAATTGGACTTAAGATCCACTTCATAAGAAGGAGATTATTCCTGGTACTGGTACTGGAAAGCTAGGGAGCAACCCAGGGCGAGTGACGTCATGGCTCATGAAGAACCTACAAGCAGCAGAATCATTAACTATATTCTAGATGTTCTTCTTACTCCCCTCCCCGGCCAATTCTCCAAAGAGTTGAGTGTTATGTGTAGTACTTTTCATAAATTACTGTTAAGCATAAATGATCCACTTCTTAAGATCCCCATGGGAAAAAGTAAATTAATAGCAAGTGAGAAGAAGAAACAGATTTCTGGTCACCAAAGAAATATCAACCAGTTACCTTATAGTTTCTTAAGTTTAGGATTCAACTCACAAAGTTTTGGTAATAGGTAGAAGGAAATGAGAGGCAACTAGAAATAGAAAAAAAAAATCCCTGTAATTTCCACAACTATCTGGGCAGCTAGATTATTGGGGATCTGATAGAATACGCTTTCATTCAGAGCCGCTGCATTTGTTGAGTGGGGGTACATCACAAATTGAGCAGTTAAACCTCCTGAAGATGTTATATCCATAAAAATCGTCACGTTGCAAGTGGGCTGTCTATTTTAGACAGTAATGATGTTGGAGGCAGTGATTGCGCCATTGTGCTCAGTGAGTGGCGTCTGCTCGAGTGAACAGTGCCAGCTGCATCATGGGTTTACGCCTGGGGTGGGGTGGGGGGAGCTTTGGCATTGACCTCCTTCTCTACAAGGCAGGTCTTTTCGCTTCCTCTTTAAAATGGTGGGATGCTATGGTGGCGGGAAGCTAGCACAGCTAACCTAGTGCCTGCTAGTTGTCTCGTCTTTCTGTTTTGTTTTCTTGTGATGCAGGGATTAAAACCAGGTGTCCTACATGCTAGACAGTGCTCTGCCATTTACCTGTATCCCTTGGCTCTGGCTAGTTTTGCATTGTACTGTTCCTAGTGGATGTTTTTTGTTTTTTTTTCCGCAGCCTGGGAGGTTGGGAGCAACTCTGCCCTGACATTAAGAAGAACTGAACAGTGCTTAGCACGGTGTCCACTGACTTTAGCAGTCCTTTCTTTCTTTTTTATTTTTGTGGTTTTTTTGAGACAGGGTTTCTCTGTATAGCCCTGGCTGTCCTGGAACTCACTCTGTAGACCAGGCTGGCCTCGAACTCAGAAATTCACCTGCCTCTGCCTCCTGAGTGCTGGGATTAAAGGCGTGTACCACCACACCCGGCTATGACTTTAGCAGTCTTCCTTCTTAGGTGACTGGTCACTATTTGATTAGTTCAGTGGTATTCTGAAACAGTTTATTTTGCAGATGAGATAATTTGGGAAAAGTCTTTCTAAGAGCCTATACATTTTAGGCATTAAAGCAGACCATAATGTAAATGAAGGGGTAGAAAAGATAGAATTTCAATGTATAGACCTGGAAAATAAATATTTATTACATTTTAGTGAATTTGGTTTCCAGTTTAATCATACTGCACAATTGTTTATTCAGCTAAAATGTGATACTTTGATTTCTCATATGTTGGTGTGAAAGAATAGCTTATGTTTGAAAAAGCAGGCTTACCTGCATGGTGTTCTCCCTTATGTGAGTGATGAACAGGACACTCAAGTACCATAGGCAGGCAGAGGCACCATGCCACCCGACACCTAATGACTCTCCTGTGTAATTCATCTCTAGGAACTCTTCCTAGAGCCAAGTTTTCTTCCTTTTTTACTTCAGTAGGATAACAAGTCAATTTTAATTTTTTTTGTGTGTGTGAAGTTAAGAGAAACTTTGAAATAGATTCTTTGAGGGAGAATGAAAAAAATTTTGGTTAAAGGATACATTTTGCCTTTCCGGTTTGTTCTACTACAGTGCCAGAAGAGTGTTAGTCTCCATTTCGTATGAGTACTGCTTTCCTATTAAATGGTAGTGCCTTCATGTATCTAGCTATAATAAAATGGAACACTGATTTACTCATTCTGTAGGTGTGTGGAGTCTGTGATAGAGTAGCTTTATCTTTAAAACGGCTAATTCCTGCTGCTTATTGGACCAGAGGCAGTCTGCTTACACTGGTTGCTATTTGATCAGAACAGACAGATCAAGTTGTGGTGGATGGCTTTGGGCCTAAACAGGCAGTCTCAGATCCCGCTTGGTATTTCTCTTTCTCATGCCACATTTCCTGTATGTTTCCTTACTCCCATATCTTCCAGAAGATGAAATGGTTTCTACACTTTTCTAATTACTGCGGATTCACTTCGGCTGTAGTTTTTGTTCCAACTGTCCCTTCCCTAAAGGGAGGCAGAAGGTAACTGGTTGGTCTTTTGTCAAGTTAAAGGTGAATTAGAATCTCCTGTGGGCATGTCTACAGTGCATTTCCTTGATTCATGAGTGTGTGGAAGGGACCAGCACAAACACACTGTGGGCCGTGCCACCCCTGGGCAGGTGGTTCTGGGTTGTATAAGAAAGCAAGCTGAACAAAGGCATGGAGAGCAATCCAGTTATCTGTGTTGGCCTAGAGTTCTTCGCCTAGCATCCCTTTATGAAGAACTGTTTAGTTACAGATTGGAGAGGGAATCTTGTAACTGTTTAGTTATAAGAGAAAGGGAGTCAGGGAAGCTGATCTTGTGAGCGGTAGATGAAGAACAAGTATTGGACCTTTAAATTAGCCATCTAGCCAGGCAGTGGTGGTGCATGCCTTTAATCCCGTCATGGGAGGGATTGTATAGGCAGGCAGTTCTCTGTGAGTTCAAAGCCAGCCTGGTCTATAGAGTAAGTTCCAGGACAGCCAGGAACCCTGTCTTGAAACTCTACCTAACCTCCCTGCCACCAAAGTTAGAGGAGTCTGGAGTGTTCTTTGGGCAGCTTTGATGTCCTGTCCATCTTGGTGTTAATGTCCCCTTTAACCTGTGAGTGAGCCAGTGCCCCATGATCTCCTTGTCTTTACCTTCACTCTAAACTGCTCTGGGGAGCTGACAGTTAAGTGATACCGAATCGAGATTGATTGGTAAAGCTTTTAGGAAGAGAACCTCTTTTTATTATTTTCATTGGAAGAGACAACAAAACCTTAGGCAGAAATAGCATAGCTGCTCTGTGCAGCTTTGTGGCAGAGTGAATGGAATGGGCTTTGCTTGCTTTATAAGAGGAGTTAAATAAAGAAGTCATTATTCTTACAAGACAGAAGAGGAAATCTCTCCAAAGAGATTTATTGGAGACATGGCTGGTGATGAAGAGGCTATCAAAAACGTTAGTTAATTCTCTACAACTCTCTCTCTCTCTCTCTCTCTCTGTGTGTGTGTGTGTGTGTGTGTGTGTGTGTGGTATTGGGGCTCAAATATAGGGCATGCTAGACATGTACTTTATCACTGAGCTACATACACTCCTAAAACTCTGATTGCATGAATATTCAGATATAAACATCTAGTGTATTGTTGTTTGCTTCCAGAAGTTATTCCCTAGCTGTATGTATTTGTTATATCGTTACAGTTGGCAAGACTATGCTGTAGAATCAGGTAACAGTGTTAATATCTAGTGTGGTTTGAAGATTCGAATCAAAATGTTTTAGGTAGACTTATTTTTACTTAAAAATATTTCATGTTGCAAGTTGATTTCAATATCCACGTGACTCCATAAACATCATTGTATAGGATTGTATAAACAATATTGTACATTTGAAGTTTTTGCCTGAGGTTCCAGTTAGCATTTTTTGGTGTTATTAACTTCCCCCCCTTTGTCCCTCCCTCTCTTTCTTCCTTGTTTACTTTGTGCCCCTCTCTTACTAAATTTTTACTCTTAGCCACTTAGGGTTCATGCTTTGTCCCTCTTCTTACTAAATCTACATTTGAAATACCTATGTCATATATCGATATTAAATATTAAATATAATATTTAGTGTTTCAAAACACTGAAAATGGCTGTATTTACTTACAGGCTTGTCTGTTTCATATGGATGCTAGTGTGGAGACCTGTGTGTAAAGAGCTATGTGTTTGTGGGGAGCAGGGTGGGTTATGTAGGGATAGTCTTTGTTCTGGTAAACTGTCAGCAGAGTTCTGCATTGTTTCTTGTTGAGGGTGGTCTGACATTCTGAAGATTGGAAGATATTGAAGACACTGGCTTAGTTAGGTTTTTACTGCTGTGAACAGACACCATGACCAAGGCAACTCCAATAAGGATAAAATTTAATTGTGGCTGGCTTATAGGCTCAGAGGTTCAGTCCATTATTATCAAGGTGGGAACATGGCAGCATCCAGGCAGGCGTGATGCAGGAGGAGCTGATAGTTCTACATCTTCATCAGAAGGCTGCTAGTGGAAGACTGACTTCCAGGCAGCTAGGAGTAGTGTCTTTAAGCCCATGCCCACAGTGACACACCTACTCACACAATACTCCAAAAAGGCCACACCTCCAAATAGTGCCACTCCTTGGGCCAAGCATATTCAAACTATGACAGATGCTATCAGAGGAAAAATGTAAAAATTTGCAAATGACAGTTAAACTGTTGCTTAGAGCTTAAAACATGTTTTTGGCTGTTATGTATTAGGATGTACATAGAGCAAAATTACTCTATTCAACTAAACACATACTATCTGACTGAGCAACTCAGTCAGAGATATATAGAACAGACAACTAATTTCAACAGGTATTGATAAGGGGTTTTGTGCCTTTATTATGTTTAGGAATGTCCCTTGTGAGCCCTGATCTCTCCAGGACTTTTATTATGAAAAGTTGGATTGTGTCAAAGGTTTTTTCAGCATCTGATTTGGTGATCATGTGTTCTTTTCCTTTCCATTTGTTTATATGGTGGATTACATTAACTGATTTTTTCATATGTTGAACCATCCCTGTATCTTTGGGATGAAGCCTACTTGATCATGGTAGATGATGTTTTTGATGTATTCTTGGATTCAGGTTTTGAGTATTTTATTGATATTTTTGTATCATTGTTCATAAATGAAATTGGTCTGAAATTCTTTCTATGTTGAGTCTTCTTGTGGTTTGGGTATCAGGGTGACTGTAGCCTCATAAAATGAATTTGGCAGTGTTATTTCTGTTTTGTGAAGTAATTTGAGGAGTATTGGTATTTGCTCTTCTTTGAAGGTCTACTAGAACCCTGTGCCTAAACTGTGCTAAAACCATCTGGCTCTGGGCTGTTTGTTAGTTTGGGAGACTTTTAATGATTGCTTCTATTTCCTTAGAGGTCATAGGTCCTTTTAAATTGTTCATCTGAGCTAGAGAAAGTACCCAAGGAGCTGAAGGGGTTTGCAACCCTATAGGAGGAACAACAATATGAACTAACCAGTACCCCCAGAACTCATGTCTCTAGCTGCATATGTAGCAGAAGATGGCCTAGTCAGCCATCATTGGTACGAAAGGTCATTGGTCTTGCAAAGATTATATGCCCCAGTACAGGGGCATGCCAGAGGGCCAGGAAGTGGTAGTGGGTGTGTTGAGGAGCAGGATGGGGGGAGTGTATAGGGGACTTTTGGGTTAGCATTTGAAATGTAAATGAAGAAAATATCTAATAAAAATTGTTAAATAAAAAATAAGTTGTTCATCTGATTTTGATTTATCTTTATTAGGTGGTATTTATTGATAAAATTATTCATTTCTTTTAGATTTTCCAATTTTGTGGAGTACAGATTTTTAAAGTATGACCTAATGATACTTTGAATTTTCTAGGTGTCTGTTGGTATGTCCCCAGTTCCATTTTTGTTAATTTGGACATTATGTCTCTGTCTTTCAGTTAGTTTGGATAAAGGTTTGTCTATCTTGTTGATTATCTCAAAGAACCAACACTTTGTTTCATTAATTCTTTGTATTCTCTTTGTTTCTATTTTATTTCAGCCTTCAGCTGGATTATTTCCTGCCATCTACTCCTCTTGGGTGTGTTTGCTTCTTTTAGTTCTAGAGCTTTCAGGTGTGCTGTTAAGTTGTTAGTACAAGATCTCTGTTTATGGAGGCACTTACTGCTCTGAACTTTCCTCTTAGCACTACTTTCATTGTGTCCCATAAGTATGGGAATGTTGTGTATTCATTTTCATAGAATTCTAGAAAGCCTTTAATATCTTCCTTTATTACTTTTTTGACCCAGTTTTCATTCAGTAGAGAGTTGTTCAGCTTCCATGAGTGTGTAGACTTCCTCTTGTTTATGTTGTTGAAGTTCAGCTTTGACCCGTAGTGGCCTGATAGGAAGCAGGGGGTTATTTTAATTTTTTTTGTATCTGTTCATACTTTTTTTGTGACTGATTATATGGTCAAATTTGGAGAAATTTCTGTGAGGTGCAATGAAGAAAATGTCTTCTTTTGTGTTTGGGTGAAATGTTCTGTAGATATCTGTTAAGTCCACTTGGTTCATAATGTCTATTTCTTTCAATATTTATCTTTATAGTTTTTGTCTGGATGACCTGTCCATTGGGAGAGTGGGGTANTGAAGTCTCCCACTATCAATATGTGAGGGTCAATGTGTGATTTAAACTTTAGTAATGTTTCCTTTACAAACCTGATTTGTAAATGCCCTTGCATTTGGGGCATCGATGTTGAGACTTGAAAGATCATGTTGGTGGACTTTTCCTTTGATGACTATAAAATGTCCTTTCCTGTCTCTTTTGAGTAAATTGCTTTGAAGTCTATTTTGTTAGCTATTAGAATGGCTACACCAGCTTGCTTCTTAGGTCCATTGCTTGGAAAATCTTTTGTCAACCCTTTACTTGGAGGTAACGTCTATTTTAATGTCGAGGTGTGTTTCTTGTATTCAGCAGTAGGATGGATCCTGTTTTCACATTCATTCTATTAGTGTGTGTCTTTATATTGGGGAGTTGAGTCCAATGATGTTGAAAGACATTGATGACCAATGAGTGTCAATTTCTGTTATTTTGTTGTTGTTGTTGTTGTTGTTGGTGGTGGTGGTGGTGGTGATGATGATGATGATGGTGGTGTGTGTGTGTGTGTGTGTGTGTGTGTGTGTGTGTGTGTGTGTGTGTGTGTATGTGTCTTTCCCTTCTTTTGGTTTTGCTGGTGTGAGATTATTGACTATATTTTCATGTTTAGTTAACATTCTTGAGATAGAGTTTGTTTGTTTGTTTTGTACTTTCTGTAGTTTGTGGATAGATACTGTTTAAATTTGACTTTATCATGGTATATCTTGTTTTCTCCATCTATGGTGATTAAAAGTTTTTCTGGGTATTTGCTGACATTCTCGGCCAGCATCTGTGGTTTCTTAGATTCTATAGGACATCTGTTCAGGCCCTTTGTTTTTGGAGTCTCTATTGAAATGGGGGCATAATTCTAATAGGTCTGTCTTTTATGTTAATTGACCTTTTTCTATTACAAATTTTAATATTCTTTCTTGTTTTTCTTTTTTTTTTAGTGTTTTGATTATTATGTGGTGATGGGACCTTCTGATCTAATCTATTTGGTGTTTTGTAAGCTTCTTGTACCTTTATAGGTTCTTTTTTAGGTTAGGAAAATTTTCTTTTATTATTTGTTAAAAATATTTTCTGGGATTTTGACCTGATATTCTTCTTTTTATATTCCTATTATTCTTAGGTTTGGTCTTTTCATAGTGCCCCAGATTTTTGGATATTTACTGTCTGGGATTTTTTAGATATAACATTTTCTTTGACTGATGTATCTATCTATATCTTGTATTGTTTCTTCAGTCTCTTAGAGTCTCTTGTCTATCTATATTCTCTTGGTAATGTTTGTGTCTTATAGTTCCTGTTCATTTACCATGACTTTCTACTTCCAGAATTTCCTCACTTTATGTTTTCTTTATTGCTTCTACTTCCATTTTCAGATCTTGAACAGTTTTATTAGTTTGCTTCAAATGTTTTCTTTCTTGGTTGTCTTAAAAGAATAAATTAATTTCCTCTGGTGTTTTATTTTATTTCTTTGGTGGTTTCCTTTTTCTTTAAGGGATTTATTTTCCTTTTTAAGGACCTCTATCTTCTTCATAATGTTGGTTTTAAGGTTCTTTTTTCTTCAGTTGTGTCAGAATACTCAGGGTTTGCTGTAGTAGGATAACTGGATTTTGGTGGTGACATATGGCCTTTGCTGTTGCTGTTGATTGTGGTCTTACACTAACGTGTAGACATTTGGGTTTGGGGTGATCAAAGGTCTATGTGCAATTTCTGTGTTTGTTCTTGTTGGATGAGCTTTTTTTTTTTTTTTTTTTTTTTTGGTTTCTGTTTCCTCTTTGGTCTTCTGGCCATGGTGGCTGGTTGAATAGAAAGTCTCTACGTGAGTTGGGGGCTAAAGTTCTGACTCAGAGGGCATTCTCTGTTCTAGCACAGGATCCTCTGGTCTAGCAGGATCCTCTGCTGGAGCAGGGGTTCTGGCTATAGGTGTGGTTTCTAGGTTTTTGACCCCCTATGTAGCTTCATAGCAGGAGACTTCCACTAGAGATGTGGTCATAATTGTATTTTTTATTGCTGTCTAATATAGAGTCTTCAGAGACTTCCTGTATCTAGACAATACGTGGTTGTTAAGTATGCATTTGCTGATCTAACCCCAGATCCATAGAATTTTTATGCATCATACCTGGAAATATGCATTTAACCGATTTCCCCAGATGGTTACATATGTGAACTAAAGATGGGAACCTCTGATCTGACATGTATACTATTATTTTACCATTTTTATAGCCTGCGTGCTGGGTGAGTTTTATCTCCCTTGCTTTCAGTAAGTAATGCTATGAATGTCTTCGCAAGCCTCTGTTTCCATCAACTGCATCTTACTTTTAGAAGTGGAATCGCTCCTATTGTGTGTTTCAGGTACACTGTGTTATGTGCTGTGCAGCTGATTCTCACAACAATCTCACAAGGTCATTGCCAACCTCATCTTCCTCTATGGGATGAAAAATCAGGAAAGTTGCATAACTTGCCCAAAGTTATACTTAGTAAGTAACAGATCTGAGATTCATATCCGGGCATCTCTGACCCCAAAGGTCGTCCTCATTGCTGGTTTGCTTCTTAGTTACATAACGATCCATGTCTATCCTGGGTTAAAGAATAAAAATAGCAATATACCTTAGTATATAAATAGTACTTTTCCTGTAAAATTATACAGCACCTCATCTCCATTCTAACAGAATTCTCAGTTTTGCTTTCTTTGTTGACAGTTTCGCAGTAAGAGTAATAGTTTGCTTTATTTATTTATTTTCTTGATAAACATAAACAGTAAAATGAATGTTAAATTAAGATGTTTCAAAAAATTTCTTTGTGAACCATTTTATATTCAAATAATGCAATGATCCTATTAAAATTTCACTCTTTGCATTTAGGTGTGTGTGTGTGTGTGTGTGTGTGTGTGTGTGTGTATACACCAGTGAGTTTAATTAGGGTTTCTTATAGGAGCACGGGCAACTTGCCAGTGTCTACACCATTAAAGGAAAATACCCCCCTCTTTCTTTGGCAGCCATTAGCTGCCTATAAGTGAGCCCTTAGGGAGGCGCACTGTTCCCAAGCTCCTTTTTTTTTTCCTTGTTCCGGTCAACTCTGCTCGCTCTGGTCTGCCCCGCTAGCTCCAGCCGGCCCTAGCTCCGGTCGGTCCCACTTGCTCAGTCCCTGCTCTCTCCGGTCCAAGGATTCATTTATTATTATTCATAAGTACACTATAGCTGGCTTCAGACGCACCAGAGGAGGGCGTCAGATCTCATTATGGGTGGTTGTAAGCCACCATGTGGTTGCTGGGATTTGAACTCATCACCTTCAGAAGAGCAGTCGGGNTTTTTTTTTTTTTTTTTTTTTTTTTTTTTTTTTTTTTTTTTTTTTTTTTTTTTTTTTTTTTTTTTTTTTTTTTTTTTTTTTTTTTTTTTTTTTTTTTGGTTTTTTCGAGACAGGGTTTCTCTGTATAGCCTTGGCTGTCCTGGAACTCACTCTGTAGACCAGGCTGGCCTCGAACTCAGAAATCCGCCTGCCTCTGCCTCCCGAGTGCTGGGATTAAAGGCGTGCGCCACCACGCCCGGCCGGTTTCCTTTTTCTTTAAGGGATTTATTTTCCTTTTTAAGGACCTCTATCTTCTTCATAATGTTGGTTTTAAGTTTTTTTTTTTTCTTCAGTTGTGTCAGGGTTTGCTGTAGTAGGATAACTGGATTTTGGTGGTGACATATGGCCTTTGCTGTTGCTGTTGATTGTGGTCTTACACTAACGTGTAGACATTTGGGTTTGGGGTGATTAAAGGTCTATGTGCAATTTCTGTGTTTGTTCTTCTTGGATGAGCATTTTTTTTTTTTTTTTGTTTCTGTTTCCTCTTTGGTCTTCTGGCCATGGTGGATGGTTGAGTAGAAAGTCTCTACGTGAGTTGGGGGCTAAAGTTCTGACTCAGAGGGCATTCTCTGTTCTAGCACAGGATCCTCTGGTCTAGCGAGATCCTCTGCTGGAGCAGGGGTTCTGGCTATAGGTGTGTTTTCTAGTTTTTTGACCCCCTGTGTAGCCTCATAGCAGGAGACTTCCACTAGAGATGTGGTCATAATTGTATTTTTTATTGCTGTCTAATATAGAGTCTTCAGATACCTCCTGTATCCAGACAACACGTGGTTGTTAAGTATGCATTTGCTGATCTAACCCCAGATCCATAGAATTTTTATGCATCATACCTGGAAATATGCATTTAACAGATTTCCCCAGATGGTTACATATGTGAACTAAAGATGGGAACCTCTGATCTGACATGTATACTATTATTTTACCATTTTTATAGCCTGCGTGCTGGGTGAGTTTTATCTCCCTTGCTTTCAGTAAGTAATGCTATGAATGTCTTCGCAAGCCTCTGTTTCCATCAACTGCATCTTACTTTTAGAAGTGGAATCGCTCCTATTGTGTGTTTCAGGTACACTGTGTTATGTGCTGTGCAGCTGATTCTCACAACAATCTCACAAGGTCATTGCCAACCTCATCTTCCTCTATGGGATGAAAAATCAGGAAAGTTGCATAACTTGCCCAAAGTTATACTTAGTAAGTAACAGATCTGAGATTCATATCCGGGCATTTCTGACCCCAAAGGTCGTCCTCATTGCTGGTTTGCTTCTTAGTTACATAACGATCCATGTCTATCCTGGGTTAAAGAATAAAAATAGCAATATACCTTAGTATATAAATAGTACTTTTCCTGTAAAATTATACAGCGCCTCATCTCCATTCTAACAGAATTCTCAGTTTTGCTTTCTTTGTTGACAGTTTCGCAGTAAGAGTAATAGTTTGCTTTATTTATTTATTTTCTTGATAAACATAAACAGTAAAATGAATGTTAAATTAAGATGTTTCAAAAAATTGCTTTGTGAACCATTTTATATTCAAATAATGCAACGATCCTATTAAAATTTCACTCTTTGCATTTAGGTGTGTGTGTGTGTGTGTGTGTGTGTGTGTGTGTGTATACACCAGTGAGTTTAATTAGGGTTTCTTATAGGAGCACGGGCAACTTGCCAGTGTCTACACCATTAAAGGAAAATACCCCCCTCTTTCTTTGGCAGCCATTAGCTGCCTATAAGTGAGCCCTTAGGGAGGCGCACTGTTCCCAAGCTCCTTTTTTTTTCCCTTGTTCCGGTCAACTCTGCTCGCTCTCGTCTGCCCCGCTAGCTCCGGCCGGCCCTAGCTCCGGTCGGTCCCACTTGCTCAGTCCCTGCTCTCTCCGGTCCAAGGATTCATTTATTATTATTCATAAGTACACTATAGCTGGCTTCAGACGCACCAGAGGAGGGCGTCAGATCTCATTATGGGTGGTTGTAAGCCACCATGTGGTTGCTGGGATTTGAACTCATCACCTTCAGAAGAGCAGTCGGGTGCTCTTATCCGCTGAGCCATCTCACCAGCCCCCAAGCTACTTTTATAATGTCCATTGTTTTACTTCATTTATGTTAGGTTTTACCATAGGCACATTTGGGACCATCTAAGATTTCTGTTTTGGAACACACCTGCAGTGGATAAGGAGAACAGTTGACAAGGAGAACTTATATGGAACAACGGAGTGCCTGGCACATAGGAAGGGGAAATACTTTTATTGATGTATATCCATGACTATATAAAGAATAAGGCAACAAGCATTCATATTTATTAATCCAATGATAAATATCACATACTTAATTGAGTGGGAAACGCTAGGAATTTTGCATTGTATCAGTACCAGGTATGTATGCATGTGTGCATGTGTGTGGTGTGTGTGTGTGTGTGTGTGTGTGTGTGTGTGTGTAGGTCAGAGGATATTTTTACTCAGGGATCTAAGTCAGGTCCTCCGTCTTGGTCTCAGGGACATGCTGAGCCATGCCACTAATTCATGTTGACATTTTAAAAAAAGAGCCTAAGGACCACTTATTTTATGTAGTTTCATCAGTTTGAGGTTGGTTTGATGTTTTCTCATGATTAGAACAAGGCTCCGAATCTTTACAGGAAGTCCTTCAGGGGTGCTGTGCTCCCTCATTGCTCACTTTTGGGGGATGTGCTTCCATTCACTGCACTGATGATGAATTTTAGTCACGTGTTAATGATGGAGGCTGTCAAACTCCTGTTTAAGTGGTTATTCGCTTTCCTCCTGATCTTGTGAGGTTGAACTTTTAAACTATGTAGATATTAAATACCTCTTTCCTTATCAATTTTTTAAAAAAAATTATATTCAATGGAACACATGGGTTTTTTGGTTATAGTGCACCACAGTCATTATGGCGACATAGACTGTCATTATTTTGACATATAGATCGCTTTAGACAGTAGTAGCCCTTTTAAGATGCCATCATGGGACCATTCTCAGTGCCTTGCTTTTGGCATTCTAAAATGACCCAGAATTCTTCAGTCCTACAATTATCATTCCTTCCAGTGATACAGTACCTTCTGTTGGAAGATGATAATCAGAGCTCAAATTTTGGCACTGGGTATATTCATGACTTTAGCAATGTCACCTCTTCTAGCTGCTCTCAGCCAGGAGTGAAAAATTCTGTATATTTATCCGTACACAGAAGTGTGCCATATCTTTCTGTAGTTACTAAAAACCCTGAAGCCTCTTCCCTTTTTTTCTTGTGTTTGTGTGTGGTCTGAGTATGTGCATTTAGACATGCTGAGACACATGTATGGGACATGTGAGTGTGTGTGTGTGTGTGTGTGTGTGTGTGTGTGTGTCTGTGTGTGTGTTTGGGGGGGGGCAAGGTCCATGTTGGTACTCTGCTTCCATCACTCTCCACCTTATTCTTTTGAGGCAGGGTCTGTTAATCAAACCCAGAGCTTGCTGATCACCAGCCAGCTTGATTCTGGGATCCCCTGTATCCACCTTCTGAGACAGGAACAACAAGCAAGCCTTCACACCCACCTAGCATTTATGTGGGTTCTGGGGATACAAACTCTCAGCTTTCCTTTGTGTGGCAAGTGATTTAGCTGCTGAGCCATCTCTATAAACCCACACCTTATAAATGTGCATTCTTAATTCTAGCCCCCATTCCACAAACAAGCGTAATACTGGGTTTTTCCTTCTTGTGTTTGTAACTTCCCTTCTCTTTCTAAAATTTTATTTTATTTTTTTTGTCTATGCACTTAATTGATAGAACTCCATCTGTAGAGGCAGCCTTCTCCACTACTATCCCTTGTCCATCTATAATGAACTCATTCTCACCCATTTAGGCAAAGACTCCCTGTGATAGGCTGCTTTCCTCCGTAGATACATCCCTTCGATTCAGGTTCCAACTTTCTATGCTGATCCACAGTTACAGGGGAATGCCCATTTCAACCTGCATGGGCTCAGACTTCACCTTTGTGTGTGAATACTATCTTACTCAACTTGAACTCTAATACCTAGACCAGGATGGTCCCCCTCAGTCAACACCGTAGAGTATCCTTTTCTGAGAGGCCTCTCCTGTCAGTCCAGCCCTCCATAAGGGATGCTTTCTTACTTAAGCTCTGCTTTTCCACACTGGGATGTCTCTGCTATAGGTGTTTTCTAATCCTGGTTGGACAGCATGTGATTTTGGGCCATGGCAGCTTGGTTTTTTTTGTCTCTGTTGTGAATGCTAGCATTTCTCTTCCATACTTGTTAATAATGTTAGGGACTTAATTGATCCTGAAAAATGAGAAATATAGAGAAAGAAAAAAAAAGGGGGAGGGAGAGGTACTAGAAAAAGAAAGTGACATAATGCTCTTGTCAAATGGATGATAATGATAATGACGTGGATGGATTACATCAGGCTCTGGATAGTTAAGACATTTAGGTAATATATAGATTGTGACCAAAGTTTGAATACTATGTAGCTTCTCTAGACGTTTCTTTTTACATTTTAAAAGACGGAGAAGGATAATTTAACAAGCCAGCCAGTGCTTTGCTTTTTTTTTTAACTTTTAAAATATATTTTATTATGGCCATGGAGTGGCCTACAGATTGAGAACACACACACACACACACACACACACACACACACACACACACACACTCTCTTCAGCTAAGCATATATATGTTTAGCTGAAGGTTTCAATTATAATTGTCAGTGAAATGCATGCTTAAGAGTTTCAGTAAGTTGATGATAATACTGAAAAAGACTCATGAAAGCACTGAGATAGCTTGAGATAGTGCTGTCGTTTATAAGGAGGTTGAGTTTGCAGAATATGATAAGAGGATTTCAGCAAGTGGGTTCCTGTTATACGATATTCCCACTCTGACTTTTAAAACGTCACATTAATGTTTTGTCAGGAAATCGATAAAATGTGTTTTTAAAATGGTAAATCTGCCCAAGCCTTATAAAAATGATTATTGCTCCAAATGAGCCAGGACAGTAATTCATACAGGGATTTCTCAGGCTTTAAATTATTTCTAAGAATCTATAATTCTTAGAAACAAATCTACACAAAGGAACTTCTAGGAAGCTCTTTAGTAAACATTTGATGTAGCTGAAAAATACCATTATTTGTAAAAAAAAAAAAAAGTGGGAGAAAACCAGTTGGGAGCACTGCAGATGTAGTTTATTGCAGTTATATTCTGTACTTTAAAAGATTACGCTGCTCTTCATGCCAAATTTAAGAGAAAAGTAAAGAGCAGACAGTGTTATCAGTGGTGATCTGCTCTAGGCTTGGGAAAATAGGCACTGTGGAGACAGACTTTCAGGTGTAGTACTGAGGAAGGGAACGAAACAGGCTTGCTTGCATTTAGAATGTGGTCTAGCTAACAGACAGGGTAGTATGTAGGCATCCAAAGATAAGATGGTTCTTATTCTCTCTTTATGTTATTCTATTCTTATCATTAACACCTATAATGAAATATGACCCTTCACTAACATTACATTAATAATTACATCTTCTGTTTTCATGAGGTCCTTGGGAATCCACAGAAATGTGGTGTGTGTATATGTGTGTGAGTATGTGTAGGAGAAAATGAATCTGTGTGTGTGTTTATGAATGTGCACACACGAGGGGTCTGTGTGCATATTCATGGAGAATCAGAGGTTGATATCAGCTTTCTTCTTCGGTGAGTCTCCATCTTCTTCTTCTTCCTGTTATTCTTTTGATACAGGGTCTCTCACTGAACCAGCTTTCTAGTTGGCTAGACTGGCTGGCCAAAAGGCCCCTGGGATCCTCCTGGTACCTGCTTTCCTGATGCTGTGCCTGACTTTTTATGTGGGGATTGAGCTCAGGTCCCTACCCTTGTGTGGCAAGTAGTTACTAAATAACCCAACTCCTCAGGCTCAGAAATGGTCTGTAAACTTTGTAGCTAGTGGAACTTCATTTAAGTCATGTAGACTATGTATATTATCTTTTTCCTGGTACCCTTCAAAAATGTATCCAGATTTTTAAACTTGGGGATTGATGCATAGTTATCTGCTCAGCAATCTAATCCACATTCTTACCATTTCTCTGGCAGAAGGAAGGGATCCATGTCTGATGGACTTCTAAAAAAAAATAATAAATTGTAATACATTACTTCCCCCTTTCTTTTTCTCCTCCTTTCCCCTCCCAACCCCCCTCTAATTCCTTCCATGCCCCCTCAAATTGATGGCATTTTCTCCCGATTATTGTAAAAAGAATGTATGTATGTATGTATGTATGTATGTATGTATGTATGTATGTATGCATGCATATGTGTACACACACACACACACACACACACACACACACACACACACTCCTTTACTTTATACTTCCTGCTCAGCTCTGATATAATTTTTTTAAAAAACATCCAGAATGTAGGGCCTGACAAGATGGCTCAGTGGTTACGAGTACTAGTTGCTCCCCAGAGGACTTAGGTTTAACGTCCAGTACCCACATGAATACTCACAGCTGTCCATAACTCCAATTCCAGGGTTTCTGCACCCTCTTCTGGCTCCCATGCAGGTAGGCAAAATACTCATGTACCTTGTATATACATTTTTTAAAAAGTCAGGGTGCAGAATGGCACAATCGGGCATGTTGTCCCAGGGGAGAGTGGTATTACAGCAGCGCTATGATCATTAGGGAGGTTCCTGTCTACCCCTTCTGCTTCTCCTAGTCATTGACTATGAATGTGATTTAGATGGTTTCATTAATCATATTAGTGTTTTGGATAAATGAACATCCCATTTGGAAACTTATTTTGGATTCTTTGTTGACTATGGGTTGCAAACTGAATACAGAATATCAACCTACACTTTTAAGTTTGTATATATTCCCACACACAGTCCGAGATACTTACTTTTCTTTGTGAAATAGTTAACTTTCCAGTTTCCCTGATTTCTTTTCTCTCTAGTGACCCTTCCTTCCTTCCTTCCTTCCTTCCTTCCTTCCTTCCTTCCTTCCTTCCTTCCTTCCTTCCTTCCTTCCTTCCTCTCTCTCTTCTCTCTCTTTCTTTCTTCTTTCTTTTTTCTTTATATTTCAAATTTTATCCCCTTTCCTCATTTCCCCTATGAAACCGCCCCTATCCCATCCCCCTTCTCCTTGCTCACTAACCCACCTATTCTTACTTCCCTGTCCTGGCTTTTTCCTACACTGGGGCATCGAGCCTTCTCAGGACCAAGGACCTCTCCTCAAGGCTATCCTCTGCTACATATGCGGCTGGAGCCTTGAATCCCTCCATGTGTACTCTTTGGTTGGTGGTTTAGTCCCTGGGAGCTCTGGGGTTACTGGTTGGTTCATATTGTTGTTCCTCCTATGGGGCTACTTAGTTACTTTCTCTAGCTCCTCCATTGGAGACCCTGTGCTCAGTCCAATGGTTGGCTGTGAGCATCCACTTCTGTATTTGTCAGGCACTGGCAGAGCCTCTCAGGGGACAGCTATATCAAGCTCCTGTCAGCAAACACTTGTTGGCATCCACAATAGTGTCTGGGTTTGGTAACTGTTTTGGGGATGGATCCCCAGGTAGGGCACTCACTGGATGGACTTTCCTTCAGTTTCTGCTCCATACTTTGTCTCTGTATCTCCTCCCAGGGTATTTTGATCTCCCTTCTAAGAAATGGTGAAGTATCCACACTGTGGTCTTCCTTTTTCTTGACCTTCATGCGGTCTCTGAATTGTATCTTGGGTATCCCAAACTTCTGGGCTAATATCCACTTATCAGTGAGTGCATACATGTGTGTTCTTTTGTGATTGGATTACCTCACTCAGGATGATATTTTCTAGTTCCATCCATTTGCCTAAGAACTTCATGAGTTCATCATTTTTAATAACTGAGTAGTACTCCATTGTGTAAATGTACCACATTTTCCGTATCCATTCCTCTGTTGAAGGACATTGGTTTCTTTCCAGCTCCTGGCTATCATAAATAGGCTGCTGTGAACATAGTGGAGCATATGTCCTTATTACAAGTTGGAGCATCTTCTGAGTATATGCCTAAGAGTGCTATAGTTGGGTCCTCAGGTAGTACTATGTCCAATTTTCTGAGGAACTGCCAAACTGATTTCCAGCATGGTTATACCTGTTTGCAATCCCACCAGCAATGGAGGAGTGTTCCTCTTTCTCCACATCCTCGCCAGCATCTGCTGTCACCTGAGTTTTTGATCTTAGCCATTCTGACTGGTGTGAGGTAGAATCTCTGGGTTGTTTTGATTTGCATTTCGCTGATGACTAAGGATGTTGAACATTCCTTTAGTTGTTTCTCAGCCATTTGGTATTCCTCAGTTGAGAATTCTTTGTTTAGCTCTGTACTCCATTTTTAAATAGGATTATTTGGTTCTCTGGGGTCTAACTTCTTGAGTTCTTTGTATATATTGGATATTAGCCCTCTATCAGATGTAGGGTTGGTAAAGATCTTTTGCCAATCTGTTGGTGGTCTTTTTGTCCTATTGACAGTGTCCTTTGCCTTTCAGAAGCTTTGCAATTTTATGAGGTCCCATTTTTAATGACTCTCTTTAATACTCTAGTTGTTCTCACTTCACACGGCTTGGCTGTGTCATCTTTTCCCTGTGGAAAGGAATACAGACAATGCTGTGTGAGTAAGGAGGAGGAAGGTTCTGAGACAGAGATCTGCTTTGGCTCTGGGTTTCTCAATTTAATTCATGTGGCTCGAGTAGTGAGCCTAGATAGCCACATAGTCATATTGTCTGGCTTGTAAGAGTGTAAGGACCTGTCCCCTGGGTAGATGGTCACAGCGTACAGAAGAGGACAACTTATCTGTGGGGATTCAGAGAGCCCCCCCCACCTTTGGCTCTTAGAGCTCACTCTGAGCTCTTAACCTGCATTTGAAGTATTACTCATAAATGTGGATTTTGAAAGAATTCTCAATATTTTACACTCTTCCACAACACATTTTGCTCATATTTCAAGTCTCTCCACTCCCCCTTAGTTTTCCAAATAATATACTGATTTTGGCTGTCTTCCAGGCCTGATAGTTGGTGGACACGCTTCAGGAGAGAGACGGAAATTTCCCCTGCTTATCTCCTTTCTCCCGTCTGCCCAAGATAATGTGTCTGTCAATTGTGACCTGGTTTTGAAATAATTTATTAACTGGAGGGACGTGTGATGTTATTTAAAATGTTGGTGTGACATTGACGTAGAGTCCTTCACAGTGAGGTCTGCAGTGTATTCTCTCAGTGAGCTGCTGCCTGGGGATTTTAGAAATTCTGAACTCCTCTAATGACTTTGGATTCTGTTCAGTTGTAATGTTTACTCAGGAAAGCATACAGTTTCTGTAAGAAAATGAAGCTGCCTGGTTTTGGGTTATTTATTTATTTGCCATGAAAACAATATTTTGAAAACATGCTGATTTTATAGATAGAGAAACTTCCTTATATTATTGGCTAGTAGACTACTTAAGAACAAGAACAAACAAGTGAATATAGAGTATTTAACCATGGCAATAAGTGATACCCTCCATTAAGTGCATTGATATTTCTCTCCTTTTACATTAAATTTAATGTATATATGGTAGATACTAATTTAAAGTTTTTTATTGGTTATTTTATTTATTTACATTTCAAATATTATCGCCCTTCCTGGTTTCCCCTCTGCAAACCCCCTATTCCACCCTCCTCCCCCTGCTTCTATGAGTGTGCTCTTCCACCCATAATTTAAAGTTTTTAATTAGTAATTTTTAATCTGAAGTCAGCAGGGGAAGAGTCTAAAAGATTTTGTTTCCTTTTTTGAAATTACCTCTTATTATTATTAAGTGAGGTCTCACTATGTAGCCCAGGCAGGTCATACCTCCCTGCCTCGGTCTGTAGAGTGCTGGGCTTTACAATCTTGCACCACCACTGGTGGACTTATATTTCTTTTGAACAACATTTTTATTGATTTTAAAAACAGTTATTCTTAAAAAAAACCCTCCATCCTAAATTTCTGCCTCCAATTCATTCCTTTTCCTGCGCTATGAATATGTTCTTGCCGTTGTTCTTTGCAATGTCTCCTGCTAAATCAGTGGTTCTCAAGCTTCCTAATACTGTGACCCTTTCATACAGTTCCTCGTGTTGTCATGACTCCCACCATAAAACTGTTTTCATTGCCACTTCATAACTGTACTTTTGCTACTGTTACGAGTCACAATGTAAAGGTCTGATATGCAGGATATCTGCTATGTGACCCCAAAGGGGACCCATCAGCTGAGAACCCTTGCTCGAAATGAAAGAAAACCCTGCTACTCATGTGACGCCTTCGGGTTAGGGAACTACAGTGGACCATTTGTCTAAGGGGGAAACCCTAGGGCTTGCTTGACCCTCTCATTTTCCATGTACATTCACTGTCAGCACTTTGAGCCCCTATTCTGCAGACCCATTTTCCCCTGTGGCCTGGGTAGGAGTAACTCTGAAGCATCTTGCTTGTTGACTTACAAACGTATTAGTTACCCTCCATTGAGTCAAGTCCAAACTTTCTGGTGAATTATTTGTGGCCATTTGTGACTTGGATCATTCTAATACCCACCTTCATTTTTCCCATCCGTTTCTCTTCTTTTTCAATTTTTATTAGATATTTTCTTAATTTACACTTCAAATGCTATCCTGAAAGTTCCCTCTCCCCTCCCCCCGCCCTGCTCCCCTGCCCACCCACTCCCACTTCTTGGCCCTGGCGTTCCCCTGTATTGGGGCATATAAAGATTGTAATACCAAGGGGCCTCTCTTCCCAATAATGGCCGATTAGGTCATCTTCTGCTACATATGGAGTTAGAGACACGATTTCTGGGGGTCCTGGTTAGTTCATATTGTTGTTCCTCTTCTAGGGTTGCAGACCCCTTCAGCTCCTGGGGTTCTATCTCTAGCATCTCTATTGTGGGCCCTGTGTTCCATCATATAGATGACTGTGAGCATCCACTTCTGTACGAGACAGCTATATCAGGGTCCCTTCAGTAAACGTCCTATGCAATAGTGTCTGAGTTTAATGACTGATTATGGGATGGATCCCCCGATGGGGTAGTCTCTGGATGGTCCATCCTTTCGTCTTAGCTCTAAACTTTGTCTCTCTAATTCCTTTCATCCCATCCATTTCTTTGTCGTGTCTTTCTGCAAATAACGGATTGACTCCCGTACCTGACAAGCTTCAGCAGGAATTCTGAGCTTCCCTGTGGTACTCCCCTTGAGCAGCCATCTTGCTGTTATATGCTCAGTGAAGCTCATTCATCCTGACAGACTCCTCTGGCTTCATCACCTCTGGAAAGCTTTGCTTGACCTGTGTCTGTGGCACTTTGTATGCACGCGTTTATTTTTAGCACTTAGAACAGTGCGTCGAAATTTATTTGTTTATGTGCTTGCTGTCTCACTAGAGCATGAGTTCCTTTGTGTCTGACATGTTGGCATGTTTATCTGCTAAAATTCTGTACTGTTCTTTTATGCATAAATCATGTAAGATAGTCATAGAATTGCTTGTTGAATAAACAGAGTGAGAAAGTATGGAATATGGCATACATCAGTGACATATGATTTGGACTATATCCTATGAGACTAATTATTGACTGAGAACATAGCTTTTTTTTTAGCAATGTCACTAGAGAGAACAATTGAATATAGCCTCTTAGAGTACTAGGTTTTGTCTTCACTGTCATGGATATGTTAGCTTTCAGGACACAAGACCTCGAGGAGCTCTACCAAGCATCAGTGTTGGGTTTAAAATCCAGGATCGCTTGACTCAAAATCTATAGCTCTCTTCTATTCTATTTCTTTGATCAACCTGTCTCATTACACACTAATACCATACAGTTTTTAATCACTATTGCTCAGAGGTGAAACCTCTGGAAGTCTTTTATTGTACAGGATTGTTTTAGCTATCCTGGGTCTTTTGTTTTTCCATATGAAGTTGTTTTTCCAGATGAAGAACTGCTCTGGTCTGTAAAGAATTGTGTTGGGATTTTGATGGGAATTGTATTGAATCTGTAGATTGCTTTGGTAAGATGGCCATTTTTTACTATGTTAATCCTGCTGATCCATGAGCATGGGAATCTTTCTATCTTCTGAGATCGTCCTCAGTTTCTTTCTTCAGAGACTTGAGGAGAGATTTGTAAGGGTGAAACTGGGAGGCAAGGAGGGAAAGGGAAATATGATTGGGATGTAAAGTGAATTAAAAAAATAAATTATTGAAAAAAATTTACATCACTGTCACTGATGAACATAATTGGAGATGCAGGTGGAAGATGAAACCCATTCTCACACAAGGACAATGAATTATATTAGGGTAAAGGTAAACTTGGAATTGTCATGTCTTCTTTTCACTGTGGGGTCTAAAGATGTCTAGGAGAGATTTTTGAGGGAGGTGGTAAGTTTCTAACTTCTTTGAATTAATGAAATAGTGGACAAAGGTTTTTATGAAATAGAGGGACTGAGAGAAAAATTTAGCAAAAGAGAAGACATTATAAGAGATTATGAGATTTTAGTCAGCCAGTTTGTATCAGATCTTAATATTCTTCTCAAGGGGATTTCCTCACTCCTAATTTCTTCCTTTAATCCCTGCTCCTTAAAGGTTCCATCACCCCACAATAGCACCACAGACTGGCAACTAAGCCTTTACTACATGTCCTTTTGAGGGGACATTCTTCCAAACTATATAACCATTTTAATAGCCATAAATCTCAACACTGGATGGTTAGATGGATACTGATTTAAGCTTCTGGAGAGTGGACAAAATGCATTCGAACCTCGTATCAGCCTTGGCTTGTACACACCAGGGTCTAGGCCCGTTAGACGTTTCATTCAGTGCAAGCAGTGAAGCAAAGCCTTTCAGCATAGATTGTCCTGTGGTGCTCTACCTACCAATCTGATTAAGTCATTGAAGATGCTATTTAATCAGCATGCAAAGTGAGAAGGACATTTAAAGGGGAAGCAAAGCAAGGAGATGTAGTAGAACATTGAAGCTTTAATCCACATGATGACCTTACTTAATATGCCCCACCCCTAAATCTTGTCTAATCGTTATTTGACTTCTCTTTTACATATTTGCTCACAAACTCAGCCATTAATGTGTTTGGAGACTATTATTTATGTTTTGAGGAAGGATTTTCTCAGTTTTTGATTTTTAAAAAGATCTTTTATTTTTATGTATGAGCATCTATATGCATCTGTGGTTAGCATCTATATGCATCTGTGGTTACGTATGCAGGTGCCCCCGGAGGCCAGAGTCCAAGGTATTGTCTCCCCTGGAGCTGGAGTTATATGTGCTTTTGAACTGTATAACACAGGTGCTGGGAACCTAATTTAGATTCTCTGGGAGAGCAGTAAGTTCTCTTAACCTATGCATGATCTCTCCAGGTACATGCGTCAGAATCTTTTTTAAAGCTATAGAGTAGTAATCAGTCTAACTACAAATCATTTACTGTTAGCTATTTAAGAGTAGGGAACAATGTCTTTTTTTTTTTCACTCTCCATGTTTGGCACAGTATTTGATAGTTTTGTGACTGTGAGAAAGATCTAGAATTTAGTCATTCTAAAGCTATGCTCTTTGTGACTGCAGGCTATGGGTTCATTTATTCCTTTAGTGAGAGTATGTATAATAAAGTGTAAAACCTGTAGCTACTATTCTAGAGAGAGCAACAGCCCCTTAGGTGACTGAAGAAAGACGGAATGCTGGAACTGCAAAGGGAAGACAGGAATAGACCCCTTAAGGTTGCTTTGATGTACAGTGTTAAGCTGTAGTGTAACCTCAGGGTGTTGGGCTCAATAGGTAATTCATGCTAGATTAGGGTGGTTTGACAACCAGACTCTGAAAAGGTATGTCTGGCAAATAAGGCAGAAAAGTCTCTCATTCTTCTGTGACACCACACAAGCCCGGAGAGTCTGGGACTACACAGAGCAAGTGTCTTAAGTGGCAAGTGTCAGGAGGGAACTAAGGAGCTGAAGATCAATTGACCATAGCATTGCTGAGAAAAAGGCAAGATACCAATGGTCAGGTAGACAATGGTAGGCCTGAGAACACACAAAGGATAACAGAGTAGAAGAAAGTGAGCTCAAGCCAAGACAGATTCCTCATGATCGTTGAGCTATCTATAGGCACAATTGAAGTGTAACGGTTTTTGAGCAGAATTTCTCAACCTTGATTCTGCTAAGTTCGGGTGAGATAATTAATTGTTGTGTATGGTTGGGGCTATCCATTGGATTGTGGGATCATAGCATCCCAGAGCAGTGCCAGCTGGATACTGCAGTAACAACAAATGAAAACTAAAGCAAAACCAGAAAACAAAAACAAATGAAAATAAATAAATAAAAAGTAAGAAAAAACCCAAAACAAACAAACAAAAAGTAAGTAAGAAAGAAAGAAATCCCCCCACAAAACCAACAAATTTAGGTATAGACTTGGCTAAGTGTCCCTTGGAGGCACAATTGCCATTAGAGGAATATGAATGAAGTGGCCAAGGACAAGAGTAAAATTCTGTGCGATAATCTGTAATCACTGTACTCAGGAGGATGAGGTAAGAGGCTCATGAGTTTGGGGTCAGCCTGGGATATGTATTGAGACCTTGTATTAAAGCAACAACAACAACAACAACAACAACAACAACAACAAAAGCATCAACAGAAATAATAAGTGGGCAATCATTCTAAGTAGCCCTATAATAATTCTAGGTAGCCCTATAATAATTCTAAGTAGCCCTATACATGTTACATCTTTTCTTATGAATTCCAAAATGCATACAGATTAAAAAATGACCTAATTGTGAAAACTGGTTGGCAGAGATAAACTCTTAAGAAGCAGCAACTTTTGTGCTTGCAAATATGAACTCCTATGCACAGAATGCAAACTATTTAAAGTCTCGGTAGAGGAATAGTGTTTGGAGAAAGGAGATTGCAGTTAATGTTGTTGGGCATACATGGGGAGAGCTTTGAAGGCCTCAATATTGGAACTAGGAGTCAATCGGAAAGAAGCGAGGAATCAATGTTGAAAGAGCTCTTGGACTATTAATTGGGAGATTAATTTTTATATAATTTTATATATAATTTTTATATTTTCAGAGCTGATAACTATACCCGTGCCTTGTGCATGCTAAGGAAGTGCATAGTCTCAGGCACTGTTCTGTATTTGTAAAAGTAAAATAAGAAAGGAAATCTACTAAGTTACAAAAGCTTAAGTTTTGTTTATATTGTGACATTTTATCTCCATCACCCACCATCAGCTGCTTCATATCCGCCAAGTGACTCTGTCCCCATTGGTGGGAATGGAAATACGGCGACCTCCAAAAGTGTGTTTTGTTAACAGTTGAATATCCCCCACAAATTCAGGGTAGCTGCATTGGGACTCTTCCTGCTGCTGCTATGGCTTAGGTAAATACCCCATAAATAAATAAACCTCCCATAAAGTCCCGATTACAGCTACCCG
Organism: Mus minutoides; assembly: GCA_902729485.2. Taxonomy (NCBI): domain Eukaryota; kingdom Metazoa; phylum Chordata; class Mammalia; order Rodentia; family Muridae; genus Mus; species Mus minutoides. Next base: position 718,278 of record LR750124.1, read on the forward strand.
AGCAGCTGTTCCCAGCCCTTTTCCACTCTCCATAAACTCCATTTTTGCTGTAGTTACTCTCAGAGCTAACCCAATTTCTTACCTACCAGAGCTTGAGGACATTTGTACTCTTTGGAATTTTCCACAGCTTCTCCCTCCCCCACTTTTCATTCTTTTTCCTTGACCTCTGCACCATACTATAAATGCCTTGCCCATCTCAGGCAGGTCTCCACAGCAATGCTTCTTTAAAAACCTTTCTTTCGCCTCCAAGTCTTCATTAATTACCTTTAATTTTCCTGTTTATTTTTTTATTTTTCTCATATTTCCTTCTGTGTTCCTGCTCAAGGTTGGTTTTATTTATTTACTTTTTTCCTTAAGCAAGCACCAAACCAAAAAAGACCCCCTAATTTTTTTTAAAGAACATTTTTAATTGGATATTTTCTTTATTTACATTTCAAATGTTTTCCCCTTTCCAGGTCTCCCCTTTGGAGCACCTCTATCCCATTCCCCTTCCCCTGCCTCTATGAGGGTGCTCCCCCACCCACCCAGTCACTCCCATCTTCCTTCCCTGGCGTTCCCCTATACTGGGGCATCGAACACCATCAGGTCCAAAGGCTGCTCCTCCCACTGATGTCCAACAAGGCCATCCTCTGCCACATATGTGCAGGAGGCCATGAGTCCCTCCCTCTTTGATTGGTGGTCTAGTCCCCAGGAACTCCCGAGGGAGACCCCTAATTTTTTTCTTTTGACCTTAAGATGTTGTCCAAATCCTACTTTCTTCTTATCTTGCAGTTTTTACCTTCAGCTTCTCCACTGTGTAATTTGGTTACTTGAGAAATGAAGAAGAGTCAGTGCATACTGTTTTTCTGCCTTCTTTTACCATTTGAATTTGTATGCTGTTGAAACAGCTGTCTTAAATGTCACCAGATGGAATTCCCCTTCCACATTCTTCTTTCCTGTGTTTTTCACCTCCATGTTATGTTCGTAACCATCTCTGATGTGAAACCTGCCTGATGTGAGATGATGTCTCACACAATGGCTTAGCCTTCTCTAGAGCTTGACATGAAGCCCAGCTATCCTTGAACACAAGATCCTTCTGCCTCAGCCTTCAATGTGTTGAGCCTACAGACATGTGCCACCATGGCTAGCTGGTCTAGTCTTAAAGATGTTACCTCCTTTGATTTTTGTGACTTGATAGTAACTGACGTACACTTCTATTTTATCATTGTTTTTGTTTGGATTTTGATAGGTTTTGAAAGACCCACAACATGAGGATTCCCCCACGTTCTGACTCAGGAGAGGTGACACCCCAAATCACTCACGAAAAATGGTCTTGATGCAAATTGCAAGAGGACTTTTATTTCAAGACTGCTCTTGGGCCCCACAGTCATACACCAAGCAAGGGTAGAGGAGCGTGGCATCCCGAGTAGCTGGGTAAGGGGATATTTAAAGGAAGAAACCACAAAGAAAAGGGAGGATAAGATCACAAAGAATGGGAAGCTGAGTATACATCATAAGAATGGGGATGATGGGCTGGTGAGATGGCTCAGCGGGTAAGAGCACCCGACTACTCTTCCGAAGGTGATAAGTTCAAATCCCAGCATCCACATGGTGGCTCACAACCATCCGTAACGAGATCTGGCGCCCTCTTCTGGAGTGTCTGAAGACAGCTACAGTGTATTTACATATAATAAATAAAATAAATCTTAAAAAAAAAGAATGGGGATGATGAGTTATAGCTCATTTATTACAGAAGGGTTATAGGCTATCTTTGGCAAACTTTCCACAAGGAATAGGGAAGCTGAGTAAACATTCTTGGTCCCTTACGCAATGATTCAGGTGCTTGGGTGGGTCACCCAGTGGTCTCAGGCTGAAAGGAAAGAACAAAGAACTCCATGCTGGGCTTTGTTTCTAGGGGGTCTAAGAAACACATTGAGTTGGGGTCTTACAGTTTCTTTAGCTACTGTAGGGCTTTCCAAAGAGTATATCACTGGTTATGTCACCTTGAATATTTTGTTAGTTCCTTTGATAGTTGTAGAAGCTATCTCTGTATTAGCAACTTTCTAGTTTATATTTCAAGCCCTATCCATTATGTTGAGTTTCTCCTTTGTATTTCCAATTATTAGACATCTGTCTGCTCTGCCACTGTGTTGTTGCTTCACTGTGTCCAAGTTAAATGAAAGACTTGGATGTGTCACATAGAGTGGACTTGTCTTATACCATTTCCCCAGATCTCACTGAAATGGGAAGTTAAAAGATATTAACATACAGACACAAAGATGTTGGGACAGCTGATGAGAGAGCTTATCAAATTTTTTTGTAAGAAGGAAGGTGAAAGGAAGAACAGTAACTGAGTCTGTAGAAAGAAGGCTGAGGTACTTGTGGAGGAAATGCAGATGAGAAGCAAGCCCTTTGGAGACTCGCATTTGGAAGCTCATGGAAGTTAGGAGTAACATATGAAGCAGAAAAATGGAGCATTGTGAGAAGTTCAGGAACCTTTAGATCAAGCTAGATACCATCCCCCAAGTCCATGTGGTAATCTGGGTAATTGGTCACTTCACTCCGCGAAAAGCCTTTTGATCTTCTTAGAGTAGTAGGGAAGATATTGTAACCTTAAAATAGGAATATGTGCTATAAAAAGAACTCATCTATAAGTTACACATTTTAAGAGACCATTGAATAAATAGGAAAGCATTTCAACAGCGACAAAAGCAACCAGAGAAGAATGCAAGTCAACCATTGAGGACATAGGGAAGAAAGGAGAATAAGGGACGAATGGGAGAAATCCAAGATACACAATATGAGTTCAGATGACAACCTTGAATATAGAAATGTACATATAATCTGTTTAATATTTAGTTTAAAAAAACTACTAAAAGGGTTGGGACAGTGGTTAGAGAAGTGTTGGCAGTCTTGTCTGTAAGGGATAGAAGGCTAATGGTTTGGATTTCGTGAGCTGTGTTGTGCTTGCTTTTAAGGGTTGAATGGACATGCCAGCCCATGAGTGAGTGGGCATGGCTGTGATCCAGTAGCCTTTTGTTTACAAAAACAGATGGCAGTCTGGAATTGGCTGGTGAGCCATATTTTCCAGGCTCTGGATCAGAGGGTGTAAGGGAGAGGGCAGGGGTGATCAGAGGGTGCAAGGGAGAGGGCAGGGGTGAGGTGAGATTAGTAAGAGAAACTCATTTTTTTTTACTTGCTTGCCTGTCTTTTGTTCCTGTTAATTATCGAGTGAATTGCCTAGCTGGGTACTGCAGCCTCTTGACTCAGTGTTCTCTCCTTGAGTATACTTTCAGCTTCTCTTCATTTTGTAATTTGTCCTTAATTTATTTGAACAACTCACTGTTCTTCAGACGTTGACCCTGATTCCTGTCTGCATGCTTCTTATTCTGCTTTGCTAGAAATATTCTCCTTTAGCATCTTAGTTGGACACAATTGTATGCTTCTAAGTTTTGTCTGAAATAATGGCTCCTCTAAGAAGCCATTCCTGGTTTCTTACCACAAGGCTCCAGATTCAGCTAACCAAGCAGTGGGGATTTGCTCTCTATTCTTGGGAGAGGGAGTCTTTCTGGAATTTGAGTCTATTCTATATATGTGTGTGCGTATACAAATGTGTGTATATATGTATGTATATGTATATACATATATGCATATATACATGTATACATATACACACATATATTCACACAAACATATATATACATATATGTATACACACACACACACACACACACACACACACACATATATATATATATATATATATATATATATATATATATATATACATATATATGCTTAGTATATGATCATAAAATGTTTTAAGCTTGTTCAGGTCCTTTTCCTATCTGTAAATACTGTCTATGGTTCTCAAGTGGTTTAAAACTCACTCAGTGGTGCTTTCTCACCCTCTTTTTGCTTTAAGGGGTTAATGTTACTTAACTTCACATTACGTCATTGTCATTTTAGTCCTCCAATCCCCTGATCCTTTGCAGAGAGTTTTAGAGTATGACTGCCTGACCTTCAGTATTCTGAAGCTCAATGCTTGGTAGATATTGATCTGAATGAATTAAATTAAGAAAGATATACCTATACTGTTGATTCTCAGTTGGGCAATTCTGTTTTTTTGTTTTTTTATATTAGAGAAAGTTTGGATTCTGCAATTTGTCTATTCCCTAATCCTTTGTTACATGGTCTTATCATGGCTTACTTCTGTTTTCTCCTGCATTGCCAAGGAAGCACACTGTTGGGGAGGGGAACACTGGGACTTCATTTTTCCTCTGGTGAGAACTAAGCCATATGTTTATATTGAGTCAGCTACTCCAGGCTCTGAATTCTCAGATGGTCAGCAGTGTTTAATTGAATTCCCAGTATGTGCAGAGCTGTGCTGGGTGCTGTCACTCCAGGGATGTGTAACCATCTGGAAGAAGTTTTTCAGGGAACCCACAATCTGAGAATATATCACTCTGTGGCTAAATTAGAATGATACTAATTTTGGCAAAGTAAATAGCTGGCATAAATGTTGTCTTTTGCCTTCACATTCTCTTCTATTCTTCTAATTTCCAAACAAAGTTATCTTTAAAAAAAATGCTACAAATAGGATAGGATATTTTCCCTTTATTCCTTTTCTTAATTACTAGTAATTTGTACAATACAGGGTTCTGATCTTTAACATATTTGTCATTATCTCTTACCTTCTTTTTTTGAGACAGAATCACATTTACATAGTCCAGGCTGGGCACAAACTCATAAGCTTACTGCTATATTAATGTTATTCATTCTTTGCTGGAAAACATGCTGTTGATAGTCTGTGGTTCTTTCTCTCTGTCTGGATGGTCGTCTGTCTTTCTGCTTTCTTCTATCTTGGCTTGATTTTTGATTTTGGATGCTTTTTCTACCCCTCCCCATTTGTTTACCTTCTATACTTTTCTACATTTTCAATCTTATGTCTGGATATTTCCCAGATAGCATGTGCTAAGTTCTGCTTTATTCTCCTGGTCTCAAATGCCTAATTATCTGATGAACCTGGATATTATGCTACAGCAAGTATTTTTAAAGGTTTTCCACATCCTGTTTCCTACCCACCATCTTCCCCATATTACTCTTCATTGGATGCTGCTCTCCACTTCTGGTGTCTTAGACTCAGGACTTGCGAGGCCTGCCTGGCATCTTGCTGTCTTCACTGATTGCATCTTTAACTGGTTTCCCAGAGACACAACCCTGGGATTGTCAGTTCTTTGAGGTAAAGGACTATGCTCTATTTATTATTTTCCCGTTTGCATCTCCTAACAGTGTTTGGTAGATCAGTAGTGCGTACTTAAAAGCTGTTTACTGAATGGATGACTGGTTGCCCTATTGATTTGATCTGGGTAATCTCTATGAGAGTATCTTTTTCTTTCTATTCTCATTTTAAATTTTATTTTATTTTTATTTTGCAGTCCCATGTTATGTTTGATCTAGACTCTTGTAATGTTCTCCTGATTATCTTCATTGTCTCCTACAATTGGCTAATATAGATATAATATAGATATAGATGTTCTTCCTAAATACCTACCCAGGTGTACTTTACTCTTCTCCAAAGTCAGATACTTCCTGTTACAATCAAGTAAAATAAAAGTTCTCAATTTTGATTTTCATGGTCTCTGTGAATACTTACATCTTTTTTCTTTGCTATGCCAATTGAGCCATTCATTTTATCTACTGCCTTTAATACTTCTTTTGAGCATTGACACCATCTCAGATATTTTGCTACGACCAGGGAGATCCTTGAAACAGTAGTTAGTCTTAGACATCTCAGGGTTTGAAGTCTAGCACACACAATTCTTTCACGGTCATCTTGAAAGTGTGTGCTTTTTTTTTTTCCTTTTGTTTGAAACAAAGCCTATGACACTTCCCACTTTTCCACACAGTCGCATAAAGTCTAACTCACACACTTCTCTCCTGTGATGCTTTTCCTCCTCACAGCTGAAGTTCTCTTCTCTCTGTTTTTTGTTGGACCACACTCTAGCCCAGTGGTTCTCAACCTTCCTAATGCTGTGACCTCTCAATACAGTTCCTCATGTTATGGTGACTCCCAACCATAAACTTATTTTGTCGCTTCTCGACTATACTTTTGCTAATGTTATGAATAATGATGTAATATATGATAGGCAGGATACCTTTGTGAAAGAGTTTTTGGATCCACAAAGTGATTTGGACTCACAGGTTGAGAACTACGACTGTAGATCTCCTCCTATTCTTCTTGTTACTTGCTTTGTGCTATTGTGCTTGCTCTTACTTGGTAATTAGATTGTTAGTAGTAGAATCTGAGCTATTCGTAAGGATGATTTTGTGCACGTCAGTGTCTTTCTCCCAGCCAGTTTGATGTAACAACCTCTGTTGTGGACCAGTCTTTCCAAACGTATATCCTTAGTGTCACTTGATCTTGCTTTGTACTGTTATTTGTGTTTATGAGCCTGAGTGAGTAGACAGTACTTGCAGCTGTAAACAGCAGGTAAAATATGAGCACATGAGTCTTGCCCCTGACTGAAGCAGAAGAGATCTGTAGATTACCCTTCATTTACTCTGTTTAGTTATTTTATATACTTACTTATTTTCAAAAGTCCCTATAAATACCTCTTATACGCTTTGTTTCCAGTTCCTGTGTGCTGGTTTAGAAACACTGCTGTATGTGGTGCTGCCCTGCTCTGGAAGATATATTGTCTTACATTAAAGTACATTTCATTTATTTTCATGCCCTATTTAGGGCATTGTTTTGTCAGCCATAGGGCTGACCTAGATGTTCACAAATGGGGCATTCAGAGAGACATACCTGGAGGCGCTGTGGGGGTGCTGGCAGGCTATGCTTTGCACATTTGTCTCTATGCCTGTGCTCAAGCTTTAAGCAAATGCATATTCTTGGCATTTGTTTGATTTTATTTCCTGTGGTTTTGGAAATGTGCTTATCCACTTAGTAATGTTTTGGGAGTAATTTTCTCAGTTAACCATGAATGTTTTATCTTCCCAAATTGTCAAGGAAAGTACATCTCAACAGGTCATGATTTGCAAAAAAGCCTAACATTCTATATAATTAAAAGAAATTAAAACAACTCTCCCTTAAGTGTGCAGTCAAAGGTAATTTTAGCCTGTCCCCAAACAGGTTAAAAGCTGCCTATTTGGAAATACATTATTGATTTTACTCTCCTGCTATAGAAAAGCGAAATGAAATGATGTTGTAAATTTCCTTTAACAAAGGAGAAAACCGAATTATTCTAGATATAGATTTTATCCTTGTTTTTTTTTATAACAGATTACTGTCTCACAGTTTCAGAAGTTAACCATAAATACATATATTGAAAACTGAGTGCTCTTTTCTTTCCTTTGTTAAATGATAAAAAAACCTACACATATTTATGATCCTAATAGAAATGTATCAAACATCATTTCCATTCCATTTGTGAAAATATTTGTGTTCTAATCAGTCTGTGGTGATGGGACTTCTGGAGAGATGATGGCAGGAGCCTTTAGGTGACACAGGGGTTGCTCTGCTTCCTCATATAGGCTAATTCTTTTGTTGAGAAGACGAGTTTTTAAAATATAAAATAAAAGGGTTGTATTTCCCCTGTAGTTTTTGTACTTTTACCGTCTTTGGACAAGTAAGAATGATGCTTTCCCCTATGCCTTCAGCTTGTCTACTTCACCAACCTTTGTGATGCTCTTGGCCTTTCATGTTTTACTTGCCATGTCTTCTGTCCCCTGCCACTCAGTCTGAGCCTTTGGCCAGGAAATCCATGTCCTTTGCTTTCTGAGATTGTAAAAGGTTAGAGTTATGCTGATCTTACTTTTTGATCTGTTAACTAAACTTAAATTCCCATTTAAGGCAAGATCGTCTGCAGATTGGCTCCTCAGTCTTACCAAAGCTTGTGTCTGTCTGACCAATTCTGGATTTCTCCAGTGTATAGACAAGAGAGGCATTTCACCTTTGATGATGTGATGCTTAGGATATTTGAATTTGTTAGCATGGTCATGATTTGTTAGCAGATTGGGGAGTATTAGAAAAGTGTATTTATTATCTCTTACTCTGTAGCAGTATGTCCTAGTGTCTTTTCTGTTGCTACAATAAAAAAAAATGAGAAAAAATAACTTAGGGTTTATTTCAGCTTATAATTCAAGGTTCTTGTTCATTACTGTGGGGAAATTAAAGCAGGACCTTTAAACAACTGGTTACGTCCCATAAACAGGCAAGAGAGAAGGAGGGGGAGGGGGAAGGAAAGAGAGAGAGAGAGAGAGAGAGAGAGAGAGAGAGAGAGAGAGAGAATATACATGCTTACCTGTTTACTTGTATCTGCTCAGCTTTATTTCTTCACTCTTACACAGGCCAGGACTCCCTGCCTAGAGAATGGTGCTGCCCACGGTGGACTGTCCCTTCTTACATCAGTTATGCAGTCCTTCACAGACATGCTCACTGGGCAGCTCAATGTAGGGAATCTCTCATTAAACTCTCTTCCTGGTGATTCTAGTTTGTATCAAGTTTACAATTAAAGCTAACGATCTTACAATAGTACTTTAAGCTTAGTGACTTAACAGTACGCATCTGTTAAATTCTAGCCTAGCCCATTTGAACACTCTTTACCATTGCCCCTCCAAGCTTCACTCAGGCTGCTTGCGGTAACTTGTCAGCTAAAGCTTCCCTGGGTTAGGAGATGCTTGCAAACCCAATTTGCTTTTGGGCAAAATTTCGTTTCTTACGGTTGTAGGACTGAAAGTTTCACTTTCTTGTTTGGGCCTAACTTTGGTAATTAGAACCCCCCTGCAGTTCCTGAGCATATGGCACTCCTTTACCATGGCTGGTTAGTTCCTCCAAGCCATTAGAGGAGAGTCTCCAACAATTCCAATAAATGTATGTGACATCACCCCAGACCCATGACATATAGCATGTTCATCATGCCATGCTGCTGTGTTCTTTTTATGAGATACAAGTAACAGGTTCTGCCTACATTCAAGGGCACCAGATCACAGAAGGGTATGGACACTAGAAGTTATGATGGGGATTATGTTAAGAATCTGCCTGTGGTGGGGAAGGGAAAGGAACGTTGGATTGATTATGCCCCCAGGATTTTCTTTTTCACTTATAGACACCTTGAGGACAGAGTTATGTCTGATTTATTTCCTGCCTTCTGTTCTCCATCAATGTCAGCCAATCTATACAACACTTGATTCACACTTCATAGGGGATTCAAGTGGTATCTGAAGACTTAACTACTATGGTACAAAGCTGCTATAAAAGAACATCGGAACATGGACACTCTGACCATTGCAAATTGAAAGCCATCATTTATCAGTTGAAAACTGTTAAAGTTATAATTTTGATAACAGTGTCTTTTTTTAATCATCACTACCATTAAGCCATACAGACAGTCTCTGACTTATAATGGTTTGACTTACAAACTTTTAACTTTTTAATGGTATGAAAGTACACCTGCACAAGGCTGTTTTATGTTTTGGATAAAGTTTTAGTAAATTACATGTGATATTTCACACTTTGTTATAATATAATGTTAGTATTAAGATAATTTTACCCAAGTCTCGGGTAAATGTACTACCCATTTTTAAGAAGTAGACTGAGGGCTGGAGAGGTGGTTTAGTGGTTAAGAGCATTTGCTGCTTTTTCACAGGACACAGGTTTGGTACCCAGCACCCATAACCATCCATCTGTAACTCAAATTTTAGGGGATCTGATACATCCTTATAGCCTCTGTGGGAACCAGGCACATACCTAGTACACTTATATGCAAGTATTGTGCAAAGCAGACATATATAAAGGAGAACTAGTCTAAACATTGTGTTTATTAGGTTAGGTGTTTTAAATATGTATGTATATATATATATATATATATATATATATATATATATATATATATATAAATTTTTTTGTTTGTTTTTTGAGACAGGGTTTCTCTGTGTAGTCCTGGCTGTCCTGGAACTCACTCTGTAGACCATGCTGGCCTCGAACTCAGAAATCCGCCTGCCTCTGCCTCCCAAGTGCTGGGATTAAAGGCGTGCGCCACTACTGCCCGGTTAAGTATATTTTTTAACTTAGGACATTTTCAATTTATGTTGTTGGGCTTATTGCTGTATGACCTATTGTCTTAGTCACTGTTCTGTTTTTGGGAAGAGGTACCATAACCAAGGCATCTCTTATGAAAGAAAGCATATATAATTATGTGCTTGCTTGTCGTTTCAGAGGTTTAGTCTATGATCATCATGGTGGAGAGCATGGTGGCATTCAGGCAGGTGCTGGAGCAGCAGCTGAGAGCTACATCTTGATCTGAAGACAGAGAAAGTGAGAGAGAAAGAGAGAGAGAGAGAGAGAGAGAGAGAGAGAGAGAGAGAGAGAAAGAGAGAGAGAGAGAAGAAGAGAGAGAGACACTAGGCTTTTGAAACCTCAAAGCCCAACCCAGTGACACACTTCCTCCAAGGCCACACCTCATAATCCTTCTTAGTGCCACTCCCTAATGACTAAGTATTCAAATATATGAGCCCATGGGGGCCATTCTTATTCAACCACCAAACTCATTTTAACTTAAGGAGCACCTATTTCCCCTTTCTAAGAAGAAGCCATACTACTGTTCTGTTTAAAGCTGGAGAACATAGGTACTGTTAAATCAGTGTAGCAATTTAACAGCTGCCTGAAGTTCTACAACCTTCTACCACAGTGTCCTGAGAGACTAACAGCTTTGTATATTGATTTGCTTTTCACAGTAATGTATTTCTTTGAACTTCAGGATAACATTTGTTTCCCTAGTCAGTAGACAAAATGAGCAAGGTCTTTTAATTTTGTCTATGAGTAAATTGTCAGACAAAAGGAGAAGCAGGTATTTCTAATCCTTCAGACTTGTGCTCTTAAATCAATATATTTGCATTGAAGGAATATTAATTATGTGCGTACTTTTCTTCCATATGGTGATTGGAATGACATTTTAATTAAGCCAAAGCTAAGCTGTTTACTATCCTTTCATCTTGGATAGTTAAAGATGAGGCATAGAATACTTAAAAATGCTTGTTTTTTTTTTTAAAGCATGAATTAACACAAGGACTGAAAAACGAAGACCAGTAGAAAGACATAAAGTTCCAAACTGCTCATTCTTTGTTGGGTAGCATCTTAGGATTTTATTGCTGTGAAGAGACTATGACCAAGGCAACTCTTATGAAGGAAAAACATTTATTTGGGGCTGGCTTATAGTCTGCTATTGCTAAGTCAGGAAGTATGGTGGCATGCATGCTGACATGGCATTGGAGAAGGAGCTGAGAATTCTCAGTGATGGTCATCCTCCAACAAGGCCCCACCAACTCCAACAAAATTATGTGTCCTAACAGTTGTTAACTCCTTATAAGCTTATGAGGGCCTTTTAAATTCAAATCACCATAGATGAAGTGGAGTCAGTCTTCATAAATTCACTACTAATCTAGTGTTCATAGATAAGAAAGCTAAGAAGATAGCATAGATAGGAAAGGTTCATAGTGAATGAAAGCTGTCAGTGTGAGGCACGCGCTGACAGAGAGTAAACCAGGCATTTGATGATAACGATGACCATAGTAAAAAAATAGGCAGTTTTGAAATATGCGAAGGTCTTCAGGTGCAGCTGTTAATTATGCATACACACTTTACAGGTGGCATCATCTTGGGCACATGAGATGAAAAAATAAATTGAATTTTGACATAGCTTTGCAGAATTTTTGTTTTCATCTTTTATTATCATCCATGCTAGTCAGGATTATTATAACTCTCAAGAGTCTCCCCCCTTGGAGTGCACATCCTGTGTGAATCCTCGCCCCTTCAGTGTGGGCATGACTTGCGAATATGCTGAGTCATTATGTCTGTGATTAGATCACCAAGCAAGTGCCTTGATCTGGGTAGGTTTGGGTCATTCCTTTAAAGCAGAAAGAATCCTCAGAATGGGGGGGGGGGCTGTCTCAGAGTCCACTTGTCAAGAGTACAAATGGTATCAAGGAGATGAGAGTAGCTCCTGTTCAACAACCAACAAATTGTGGGGGTGTCAGTATTGTAATGGGTTTACGCTAAATTCATACCATTGCAAGGATATGAATTTGCAATAGTTCTGGGGAAAAAAGAGGGACACATGCTTTTGGGAAAACCATAGCTCTGTAAGATATTGATAAGCCTGGTAAGACCCCCAAGAAGAAAGAGGGCTGACCAACCCCAGACTCTTCATGAGAAATCTTGAGATGATAAATTTGTATTGTTGAAGCTCTCGACTGTACAATAAGTTGTTAAGCGCTTAGAGAAGAATGACCACTGTACATGTGCTTTCCTAAAGATGCCTGAGTCTTGTCTCAACGTTGAGTCTTTTGCTGAGGCGTACTATATTGTGGAATGATTTCTGTTATGTGTCTGGTTCTACTTTGTCATTATTTGAGGCCCATTCCGCAAACCAACTATGTACTGAGACTTTCCATATTCCCACAGATACCTTACCCTTTAAATATCCAGTATATTTTGTATCTTGCTTTATGTAACTTATGTAACTTCTTTGAGTTACTTACATACATGTTTGGTGCTATTTAGTTTTATTTGTTGATTTTTAAAACATATTTTAATGGGATGTGTATACATTCAAATCTTCCAAAGGTGGCAAATAATATACAATGAAAGACATGAGTGTTCTTAGCCTAATTTACCAGAGATTCGGTTGTTTTCCACACTGCTGTGATCAAGCACCTAAAAAAGCAACTTAAGGAAGGAAGGACGGGTTTATTTTGGCTCCCAGTCCATCATGGTGGGGAGGCTGTGATGATGTTGGCTCACGGCAGCTGGTCACATTGTATATCCACAGGCAGGAAGTATAGAGAGATACATTTGGGCGCTTGGCTTGCTCTCTTCTTTTCACTCAGTACAGGATCACAAGCCACAGAATGGCACAGTCTTCACTGAGGTAAATCTTTGCACTTGTCTGCAACTTATTCTAGAAACTCTCTCACAAACACATCAAAAGGTTGTATTTTTTACTTAATTCTAAATTCCATGAAGATGATAATTAAGAGTAACCATCATAACTAGTTCTCTAGTCCCCTGAGCCAGAGGCAAACTGTCTGGAGACCTTTGGAGAGTTGTCTCCAGCAGAACAAAAGGCTGTCAGCTTGTACCCAGGGTTGACTTCCAGTTCTTTTGCAGTTTCGAGATACACCTTTCTCAGGGACCCCTCTCCAAGCTGAGGCTGGTCCTTGGCAGCATATAGGTGTGTTACTTTCTTGTTTTATCTTTTATTTTTGTTCATGCATTGAACATATTCAGGAAAATTTGTAAGAAGAGCAAGGTTGGGGAAATTAGACATTAAAACTATTGGCCAGGACTTTTAAAAAATAGATTGTTAGAGACTTTGAATTTCATTGAATTTTAGTACTGATGATTATGTTTTTAGCTCTAAATTTTAATTACACTGACCTTGATGAAGAGAAAATTGAAGGCCAATTTTAAAAATCATTTTTGTTTACATCAGTAGTTTATAATTAAATATTTTTTCTTTGATAGTTCTTTTGTGATCTGTAAGCAGGTAATTTCAGCCTTTAGTTAATGGAATAGGAAAACACTGTACTTAAAAACAAAAAGAAGTTGTATAGGGTATTTGCCTAGCATGTGCAAGTTACCGCATTTGATCACACACACACACACATGCATGCACACACACACACACACACACACACACACACACACACACACACGCACGTGTGCACACACACACACATACCCATACACACACTAGTTCTAATCTCCTGGCAGGGCATTGTAGCACACTATCTCAGTGGTCACGTGGAAGATGTAGGAGGATCTTGAGCTCAAAGTCAGGGTCCTGGGTTACATAGTGAGTCCAATGCGAACCAGAATACCGCAGCCCCCTAAAAAGAGTTGTGGAAAAGATATTTGATTGATTAAACCAGTCTATAAATCTATATGATTTTTAATTAGAGACTGAATGACTATAGTAGTGTTACTTAGAATATTATGTTTTTATGTATTTCGATGGGACTCAGCCTTTCTCAGAGAACATGGAGCTCATTATGAATAATCAAAGAATCCTGCTTTACTAATTCAATAACTTCTCTATTACAAGTAAAGAAACAACACTTTTAGATAATCTTTGCATCGTAAGTAAATTCAATGGTAGTGATATTTTTAGGGTAAATACTAAATATACATTTAATTTTTGGACAATACTAGTTTATGGAAAACATATGATATTTGTGGTAAGTTTCATTATTTTGATTTTAATTGTATGAATTCGTATGATGAACAGTAGGGATTTACTATTTTTCCTCTGGTTGGGACTAGCCAGTCACAACTCAGACCAGTTTAAACTAAAGGCGAATTTACTGACAAATGTAATGAGCCAGGGTGAAGCTTTAGCAATGACTGGTGTGAAGATTGAGTTTCAGGAGGACATTCTTTTAGTCTCCAACTCTATTTTGCTGTGTCTGCTCTATTGATTAGGCCTGATTATTGAACATGTCTGTTCAAAGATAGGAGCTTCAGTTTACTCAGTTTTCAGGCTGAAAGAACAAACAAACCCCAAACCACAAACCTTACTTAACATTTATGGCTTCTGATTGGACAAGCCTAGGTCAGGCTACCTCCCTAGCCAAGCAGCTGTGGCCTGGACTGGAGGCCTATGTTTTCAAGAAGATAACAATCCTTACTCTGGCCACATATTTACAGAGAAGGGCTACGGATGTTTCCAGAAGTCAATGGGATGGGTCAGGAGAAGAGGATAATAACCACATGTTTTTATTGTTTGAAATGAGAGACGAAAAGGGAAGTTCTAGAATGTGTGTAGAAGTGAATGTTTGGCAGGCATTAATGGCTCTTTTAGCATGTTAGAGCCTTGAAGAGAAACAGAGAAGCCTCTCTCTGTCTCTCTGTGTCTTGCTCCATCTCTCCATGTCTCTGTCTCTCTGTGTCTCTCTCTGTCTCTGTGACCTCTAATACCTCACCTCTCTTATTTGACCCTCAACCTGCTTTCGTGTGTGTGTGTGTGTGTGTGTGTGTGTGTGTGTGTGTGCGCGCGCGCGCGCGCGCACGTATGTATGAAGACTTTTTTTTTAATGAAATAAGGAATTTGACAAGCAGTTATAGGACCATCAGGTTCCATCATCTGCAAGCTTTGGACTCTGGAGAGTTGATGACATTGGTCTAGTCTGAAGCTTAAGAGACAGAGATCAGGGAAAAGCGGACATTTTAGTTCTACTGTAAAGGCAGGAAAAACTGATGTCACAGTTCAAGGGGGAGCCAGTCATGGGGGAGTCCTCCCTTACTTGAGGAAGATATGTCCTTTTGCTCTTTGTGACCATCTATAGATTGGGTAGGTCTCTACATATAGCAGGCAGGCCAATATGCTTTGTCTCTCACCATTCACATTAACCTTCAACACATCTAAGTAAATTGGGAGTGCTATGTGTGCTAGTAATCCCCAAATCTGTGAAGCGGAGGCAGAAGGATCATGAGTCAGAAGCCAACCTGGGTTACATAATGAGATCCTATTTCAAAAAAAACAAAATAAAACATCTTCACAGAGTAACATTTGACCAAAAATTTAGGCAACTCATGGTCCAGTCACTTTGATCATCACAAAGTTACCTGTTAGAATATGAATTGAGGTAGGTTTTGTGTTTCACAGTTCTATTATGGAGCAAGTTAAAAATGAAACTGGGAAGAGATTATATATATACAAATTGGCAAGCCTGGTTTCTCTGTGTGGTTTTCATTCTTAGTGTATCCAAAATGCCATAAGCCTTTTATGATTCAGAAAACAAAGGAAGATACTTGGAATGTGAAATGGGATATATGAACAGCCAACCTGAGGATAAATCAAATGGAATTTTTCTCTTCTAAACAATTTTAAGAGCTATCTGTGTAAATTAATCTACAGATATATCCATTGGCTTAAAGTAGAAGTGAACACAAATCCATTCAAATATAAATGTAATAGGATATTTCAGTGTCTGAAATTAACCTTGGCTTGAAGTTCTATCATTGTAAGAATAGAATACATATTAAATGAAAATTCTATGTATTAATTTTCTGTTAGGCTTTTAAAAGTAAATCTGTTATGCTTTATTATATTAGATAAGTAAAACCAGGCTTATAAAAACCACTTAACTTTTTTCTCAGTGGTTTGAGTGTCTTTCCCTGCACAGTTCTTTTTTGGCAAAGGCTTATATTAAACTGAAAGGCAAAGTAGAAATGTTTACAGGATCCTGTTTCAATATCCAAAGCAGGACAAAGAAAGGTGGGTTCAGAACTAAGAGACAATAAATTGATAACTAGAGCACACTCGGAATCAATGTTTATTTTAGTTCCTTGGTTTGAAGTTCTTAGGTCAGGTGTGTAGTATGAATTTAAAACTCCAAAGGCTTGAGTGTAGGTGACAGTTAAGAGTTTTTTTGGAGAGTTTTAATATTCTTCCCAGATCTCAGGCCAGGATAGACAAGTTTGTTTTCTTTCTCTCTTTCTTTCTTTCTTTCTTTCTTTCTTTCTTTCTTTCTTTCTTTCTTTCTTTCTTTCTTCCTTCCTTTCTTTTGCTCTTTCTTTCTTTCTTTCTTTCTTTCTTTCTTTCTTTCTTTTCCTCCCTCCCTTTCTTTCTTTCTTTCTTTCTTTCTTTCTTTCTTTCTTTCTTTCTTCCTTTCTTTTGCTCGCTCTTTCTTTCTTTCTTCCTTTCTTTTGCTCTTTCTTTCTTTTTTTCTTTCTTTCTTTCTTTCTTCCTTTCTTTTGCTCTTTCTTTCTTTCTTTCTTCCTTTCTTTTGCTCTTTCTTTCTTTCTTTCTTTCTTTCTTTCTTTCTTTCTTTCTTTCTTTCTCTTTTTTTATTAGATATTTTCTTTATTTACATTTCAAATGTTATCCCCTTTCCTCATTTCCCCTCTGAAGACCTCCTATCCTATCCCCCCTCCCCCTGCTCACTAATCCACCAGCTCCTTCTTCTCTGTCCTGGCATTCCCCTACACTGGGGAATCGAGCCTTCTCAGGACCAAGGGCCTCTCCTCCCATTGATGTCCAGCAAGGCCATCCTCTGCTACATATTCAGCTGAAGCCATGGTTCCCTCCATGTGTACTCTTTGGTTGGTGGTTTAGTCCCTGGGAGCTCTGGGGGTACTGGTTCATATTGTTCCTCCTCTGGGGCTGGAAACCCCTTCAGCTCCTTGGGTACTTTCTCTGGCTTCTCCATTGGGGACCCTGTACTCAGTCCAATGGTTGACTGAGAGCATCTACTTCTGTATTTGTCAGGCACTAGCAAAGCCTCTCAGGAGACAACTATATCAGGCTCCTGTCAGCAAGCATTTGTTGACATTGACAATAGTGTCTGGGTTTGGTGACTATATGGGATGGATCCCTAGGTGAGGCAGTCTCTGGATGGCCTTTTCTTCAGTCTCTGCCCCACACTTTGTCTCTGTATCTCCTCCTATGGGTATTTTGTTCCCTTTTCTTAGAAGGACCAAAGTATCCACACTTTGGTCTTCCTTCTTCTTGAGTTTCATGTGGTCTGTGAATTGTATCTTGGGTATTCTGAGCTTCTGAGCTAATATCCACTTATCAGTGAGTTCATACCATGTGTGTTCTTTTGTGATTGGGTTACCTCATTCAGGCTGATATTTTCTAGTTCCATCCATTTGCCTAAGAATTTTATGAATTCATTGTTTTTAATAGCTGAGTAGTTCTCCATTGTATAAATGTACCACATTTTCTGTATCCATTCCTCTGTTGAGAGACATCTGGGTTCTTTCCAGCTTCTGGCTGCTCTGGACATAGTGGAGCATGTGTCCTTATTACATGTTAGAATATCTTTTGGGTATATGCCTAGGAGTGGTGTAGCTGTGGATCTTTTCATTCTCTGTAATCAATGAGATGAAGAGAAGAACTTTTGGTACTAGGAATGAGGACTCTGTTCAGGTACCGTCCAAAGTAAATAGTTGATATTTCAATGCTAGTTGATGTATTGTATGAACTACATATACTCTTTTTTTGTTTGTTTGTTTTTTGTTTGTTTTCTGTTTTGTTTTTGTTTTTTTGTTTTTGAGACATGGTTTCTCTGTGTAGCCCTGGCTGTCCTGGAACTCAGTCTGTAGACCAGGCTGGCCTCGAACTCAGAAATCTGCCTGCCTCTCCCTCCCAAGTGCTGGGATTAAAGGTGTGCACCACCACCGCACGGCTTTTTTTTTATGATTTATTTATTTTATATGAGTACACTGTTGCTGTCTTCAGACACACCAGAAGAGGGCATTAGATCCCATTACAGATGGTTGTGAACCACCCTGTGGTTGCTGGGAATTGAACTCAGGACCTCCGGTAGAGCAGTCAGTGCTCTTAACCACTGAGCCATCTCTCCAGCTATATATACTCTTAAAATTGCTAGAACCTACAATTAAGGAAATTAAAAGAAATAAGCTGAGTTAAATTTAAAATAAATAAGTTAATCCAATATATACAAATTACTATTTCACTGTATTTACTCCTGCTGATGTAGAGTTGAAGTAATACAATTGATTCTATAAAAGATTTGTTAATCAACTTATTTAGGAAGTATTAATTCCCACAGAGTAGATTTTAAATAAAGGAGCTGCCTCCAGTATGACCAGAGGCAGTATGTAGTATGTGCGTTATGTGTACAGCACTAGCATATGTAATCTTCTAACCATGCGTATTAGATACTATAGGAATAAATATTGTGTTCCATAATTGGAGTTCAGTGTTTCTGCTGGTGTTTGCTCACCATGATTGGATTGCAATTAGGCTTTGTTCTCATAACAAAAGGAGACTGACTTTCAACCGGCCATTGAGTCCATTTCCATATGAAAGAATGCACCTCCAAGGGGCAGCACAATGAGGCAACCTTAAGATCACAACTCCTTTAAACCACCTGTCATGAAGTCCTCTGTGGTCTTATCAGAAAAAGCATACTCCTGCCAGGTGGACAAGATGAACCTTTGAAACACATCTGGCAAGAACAACACTGAATTTAACAAGAACTAAACAAATAATTCTGAGTAATACAATATGTGTAAGTGTATCACACTTTTTTTTTAAATCCATTCATCTGTTGAGGGATATTTAGGTTGTTTGCAATTTCGGCTGTTATTAAGCTGCAAAAAAGAATGGAATCATGGACACTGGAGTATGGGTCTTTTTAAGCAGTAATCTATCAGTATAGCCACTCCCCCAGTCAGTGGCTTTCCTTCCTCTCATGCTTGCCTCAGGGACTTCTTATCTCCACCTGCCCTTCTCAGATCCCAGATATTTGTTCCTTGGGATTCCTTTGGGGTTTTGGGAGCCAAGTGCCAAGCACTGTGATCATCTCAGCCACTGTGTAGGAACGACTGAACCCTCTGGCTTACACGAATCACTCACCAGAATAGCCAATTCCAGGACAGGATTTCTCAGATACCCAGGCTCCTTTCTATTCTCAGCCTGATGTGAAGCATGAGAAATGACACTCTGAGGGCCTAGATTACATTGATGTATCTTATATTATACAGCAGTGGGACAAAGGCCTCCTGGATCTGATTGCAAGATGGGAAGCTCAAAGAGACATAGTTTGCTCTGTCATCACAGTGAGGTTCATCAAAGCCCTGAGCTCCTGCAATTCATTTTCTTACGTTTATCTCAAAGTATCTGATGAACATCTGTGTTCTACAATGAAGTTATGATTACTACTATGAACATGTGTGCATAACTGTTTATGTATACACACACACACACACACACACACACACACACACACACACACACGAAGGGGATCTAAATGAAATTGCCAAATAATTGGGAGGAAGAGCCCCAACTGGCCATCTTTTGTCACCAAATGAGGCTTTCAGAACTGGGACTGGGTTATGTCGATTTGAAATGTTGCCAAGACTAAAGGTTGTTCTTCACAAATTGAGAGCAAGGCCTGTTTGCTGAAGGCAACACCTATACAACTCATTGAACATGGAAAAATTGAGCTGGTTCCTACATAGGGTCTTCACCCCTACATTCTGGTGTCTTTGGTGCTGGAGGATACTCTGCACAGCACCAAAGAAGAGAAATAAACACTAAGCCAGCTGCAAACCTTTGGACTGGCAATGGTGTCTTACCGGTAAGATATGCTAGGGCAATGGTGGCATAAAGCTTGTGGGAATAACCAACTAATAACTGATTTGACGTCATCAAAGATGGATGTCATCATCAAATCCCTCCCCTCAGGGCTCAGGGAACCGTTCAGAAGAGGAGTGGAAAGAGTAGGCCAGAGGGATGGAGGACACTTAGGAAACGCGGCCCTCTAAATTAATGAGATTTAGACCCATAGGAACATAAAGACAACGTGCCTAAGGCCTGCATAGGCCTGTACCAGATGGGGTTCCAGAGCTGAAAGGAGAAATAGACACATGTCCCCATCCCTAACCCAGAAGTGACCTCCAATTGAGAACCATGTGTGAATGAAAATTAAGTTTTCTCCAAGGGAGTCTTACTAGGGAAACACACTACTCTTAACAATAGGTTGTATGTCCAACTACTGATGGCCAACAGAAAGCGAACTCAACAGCATCTTTGGGGTTCCTTGTCTCATAATATTATGTCAGGGCTTCTCCTTTAAAAATATATCTTATTATTTTTTACTTAATTTAATTTTACTTATGTACTTTTTTTCTTCCCTCTTTTTATCCTTCAGGTCCCTTGTATATATTTTACAATTTCTCGTTTAATGTTGCTATGGGATTCCTGAGTGTGTGAACAAGTGGGTCTCTATTTATTGTGCCTCCTCTCGGGCTCTTTTTCCTTCCCTTTGTTTGGTCTTATTCTGATGTGTTTTGTTTTATTATTTTATTATCCCTTAGAAGCCTGTTTGTTTTCTAATGAGAGACAGAAAGGGGGTGGATCCAGAGGGGAGAAAGGTGGGAAGGAGCTGGGAGGAGTGGAGGAAAGGGAACTACAACCAGGATAAAGTATGTGAGGAAGAAGATCTATTTTCAGTAAAAGAGGGGTGGGGGAGGCCACACTTACATTCTCTGTCTCTATTTAAATTGTTCAAAATACAATGAGAGGCTGACAGCACCAGTAAATTGTATAAGCCCAAGATGCATGCATGTAAGCTAGTAAAAATTTGAGTTTGAGACTGGCTCCCCTTTGTGCATTATCCAGAATCAGCTGCGAGCTCTTATTAAAGAATCTTCATTAATTTTGAATGTGCAGAGTGACTTCCCACTGGGAAGTTGTATTCATTCTAGAGAAGTGAAGCACACTGTAATTTATGCTAGCTGTATTTGAAGTGTTCAGTAGCTTATGTGTAGAGGACAGCATATTAGACATTACACTTTATATACTGAATATCCAGTTTTGACCAGAACATTGAGGAGTATCGCTTAAGCTGTTTGTCATGGCTTGGTACACCTACCTTCTACTGTCCTGGCTTGCCTTTGCTGGTTACTGTTATATTGACTTGACACAGCTCGAGTCATCTGAGAGGAGGGAACCTCATTGAGGAAATTATGTCATAAGTGAGGTGTGTAGGTAACCCTGCTATAGAGCATTTTGTTAATTAGTGGCGATATGGCAGGACCTAGCTCATTGTGGGTGGTGCCACCCCTGGACTGGTAGTCCTGTGGTAATTCAGAGAGCAAGGTGAATTATCAGAGAAACTTTTTTTCTTGCATTAGATGGGAAGTAACACAGAAAGCCACAACTGGACCATGTACACAGAGTGAGAAACTTGGGAGCACTCAGTCCTAAGTGGACTGTCTTTGTTAAACTTCTTCCCTTCAGAGATCTGTGTGGAAGAGGAGGTGGAAAGATTGTAAGAGCCAGAGAGAATGGGTGACTCTAAGGAAAAAGTGTCTTCCAGATGCAACAGGAATGACACACATATGAAGTCACAGAGACTGTGGTAGCATGCACAGGGCCTGCACAGGTTCAAGCCAGAAGGTGTCCCAGCTCTGAGAGAAGAAATTAGAGATGGGCTCACACCCCTAACCAAGAAGCGATCTGTAAATGTTAACCACTTGCAAAGGAAAACTTTTTTTTTTCAAATGAAATCTCAGTTGGCGTATTGGCCATCTGTTGTTGTGAAGGGAAACCAACCATAGTTATTCTTACGAAGGAAAACATTTAATTGAGACTGGCTTACAGTTCAGAGGTTTAGTCCATTATCATCATCGTAAGAAGCTTGACAGCATTCAGGCAGTCATGGTACTGGAGAAGCTGTTGAGAGTTCTATATCTGGACCTGCAGGCAGCAGGAAGAGAGAGCAAGCCACTGGCCTGGCTTGAACATCTGAGACCTCAAAGCCTAACCCCTAGTGACACACTTTCTTCACAACAGAGCCACACCTACTCCAACAAGGCCACACCCCTTAATAGTGCCAACCCAGTGATCCTGGGGGGAGGGGCATTTATTTTCAAACCACTATAACTACACTTCAGGGCAGCCCTGTGCTGAGGACTAGTTGGCTAACACAAAACCACAAAGTGAACTCAATGGTCTCTTTGTAGACTTTTTGTCTCATGCTGCTTTTTGGGGGCTTTTTAAAAACTGGTCTTATGCTTGTATATTTTGGTTTCTAGTTTGTTTTCTTTTCTCCTTTTTAAAAAATATTTTATTTATTTAAGGTATATGAGTATACGGTAGCTGTCTTCGGATACACCAGAATCTGTTTCAGATGTTTGTGAGCCACCATGTGGTTGCTGCGAATTGAACTCAGGACCTCTAGGAAGAGCAGTCAGTGCTCTCAACCTCTGAGCTATCTCGCCAGCCCTGTTTTCTTTTTTCTATATGTGTGTTCCTTTGTTGTTGTTGTTGTTGTTGTTGTTGTTGTTTTCTCTTTAAAGAAGGAGAAAGGGTATTTCCAAGATATCATTATATGGCCACATAAATGATATAGTTTAGTATAGGGTTTATCTTCTTTGAAGCCATTGATAACTCCTCTATATTGTCTATAGCCATGACTGTAATTAATTTTTAATTATTGTTTGACAACTATTATTAATCATGGGCTCTACAATCAAGTCGGAATATAAAAATAAAGAAGAAAGAGCACGGGTTTGTAGTGGATGGAGAAGTGGAGAGGGTCTTGGAGGCATTTGGGATGGGGGAAAATGTTATCAGAATATATTGTATGAAAAATAAATTTTCTCAATAAACAAACAAACAAACAAAGAAACAAACAAACAACAGAAACAAAAAGAAAGCAGGCTGAGCAAGCCAGTGAGCAGAATTCTCTCATGGCCTCTTCAGCAGTTTCTGCACTGAATTACTTCCCTGACTCCCTCCCTTGTAGAACGTGACCCGGAGCTGTAAGATGAAATAAACTGCATTAGTCCCAGTGTTGCTTCTGGTTATGGTGATTCATCATAGCAATAGAAATCCCAACCAAGGCACTCCACATCCGAGTCCATGTTTTAATCCATTTATTTAGGCCTCTAATTTATTTCCAGATAAGCTTATAGGGACCTTGAGACTTTTCTAAATAATTTTTTAACTGCAAGTAATTATTTGAACATGAATAAATTAATCTTATGAAGAAAGAAATTGCTTAGTTAGTAAGCAACAGTTGCGTTCCAGACAATATTGAAGCACTTTGCGAACAGAATCCTTTTCCACATCTTACAGACAAGGAGGTAAAGTTAAGTGTGCTGAGGCATATGTAGCAAGATCATTGCAAAGCTGAGCATCGCTGGTGAGAATCAAGCTCTGACGTCCCACCTGTAACGGGATTGTTACAGTATGTGGAAATCTTAAAGAAACCTACATTTGAACTGTGGTTCCCATGCCTTTGTTTCAACAGTGCCTCCTAGCCTAGAGATAGTCAATCAGTTACACCGAATAGTGAGGATTAGCAAGTACCAAGGAGAAAGGGACACATGGCCCCAGAAGGCATATTTTGTTTATTTATTTATTTATTTATTTATTTATTTATTTATTTATTTATTTATTTTTGGTGCTGTAAAGTTATTTACCATTGTAGCCCAGGGCAGCTGTATTTGTCTCTCCTCAGCTCTGCCCACCTCGGCCATGGACCATGCCCACGGCCCCAGATAAGTATGAAAACCAAGCCATAGAAAGTGTGTGTGCCGGGCGTGGTGGTGCACGCCTTTAATCCCAGCACTCGGGAGGCAGAGGCAGGTGGATTTCTGACTTGCTGCCACTGAACCATCGCCATTTACTTGGCTATTGCTGTTTATGAATAAATAAGCTGTTAGGACCTTTCCACAGAGTTCGAGGATTTACTTTCCACCTCTGTCCTTAACCCTGATTCATGACATTCGAGACACAAGGATTTTATATTTAAATTTGAAAACCCTTGTCTTGGTTGATTCAATTTATTTCTTTGCCTTGTTGTCATGAACAGAGCTGCTAGCTACCGTGCCTTCCCTACCAAGATGGATTGATTCTTGTGAACTGGGAGCTGAAATAAATCTCATCTTATGTCCTTTCTGTCAGATATTTTATGATATTTTATCACAGTGATATGAAAATAATCGGCTCAAATTCGTGACCTGCAATCAACTATCCAAACTATTTAAAATGTGAAATGTATAGAAACTAAATATTTTATTGCTTCAACTGATCATGAGGGCACAATTTGACATTAACAGTTCCATTTTTAATAACCATCCTTGATTCCCCCGACCACACGGTGATAAATGTTTATTTCAGAGTCCAAGCGAGGTATTCATTCTTATTCCTTCATTAGGGATACTTCTCTTTCTTTTTACTATTATCACTGAGAAAAAAAAATTTAAGAGATGGTTGCCTCAATAACCCCACCCCAACTCCAGATGTGCTCTTCTCTGCATAATTTATATAGCATCATCTTTAGTTCCTATATTCAATCAGGAGCTAAAGATGATGCTATTGATTAGCTATTGGAAAGTAACTTTTTCTTTATTTCCTTTTTAAAAAAAAATTCCTTTCGATCTGATGGCAGGGCAGCAATGGTCACTATAGGTTCAGTAATTGTTGTTGTATATTCCACATGAACGTATTCCCTCAGTGAGTCAAGGATATCAGCGCCTATAGAGCCCCATGCTGCAAGAATAAGGCACACAAGTTCCTCAGGTTTACCACACCAGGAAAGACAAGGATATGAAAGGGTTCAGGTGACACATTCTGCAGTTCTCTGAAAACCCCTGAATTTTCCCACCCATCTTTGTGGTATAGAGTGTCATGTGATAGTTCAAGGAAGTGAGGACTTTATCTGTTCCTAGGTATGGTTGAGGAGAAGGTTTTTATTATAGATGTGAAGGGAGAGTTCAGCCAGACCTGTCCAGAGCAGGGGGAGACCGTAGAACACTGAACATGCCTGTAGACTGAACTGTTGTTCCACGAGAGGGATGCCGGGCAGGGCGAGAGCAAGAAAGGAAGAGCAAAGAGAGAGAACGGAGAGAGGCAAAGAGGGCACAGAGTGTGTGGCTGAAGGTTGGAGAGATTTGCCTGTGGTGGAGGAACTTTATAAACTGACCTCACTTGGCAAGGCTGAGAAGAGCAATACATCTAACACAGTTTGGGCAGGGCCCTGGAGGCAGGTGAGGCATAGAGCATTCTTCGTACAGTGGTTAGTATTACTACAATACAGGTGGTGTCATCTGTGTCCTGACGTCTTAGGTGGAGATCTTAGACTCACTGATAAAAGATGGCACGTCTGTCAATCAATGACGAGAAGCTTTGTCATTAAACATTTTCAATGCCATATCAGACAGAACTCTGAAAGGTTTTGAGGGCTGCCTATTAAGCATAGCTGGTTTTAAACAAATCTTACTTGGTTTTAATTACTTGCTTTAGGCTTAACCTTGAAAACATATAGAGGAGGCTAAGTAGATTTGTAATTACCATGACCATGAGCCTAGTTCTGAGCCTACAAAAGAATTTAATCATTTAGAAAATGATTGACCACTAACTTGCATGTTTTAATTATCTTTAACAGTTTACAACAAGTTAGCAGCTTTTATGAGATTAAGATATTACAGCTTTATCCCTGATAAGTTAGAGTATGAAAAATTTTGAGTTGAAGATTTAATTGAAGATCTTCAGCATCAAAACAAATCTTTAAACCATAAATACGGTTCACAGATGGGAAACTTCACCTTCCTGAACCTTGTAGTGTCATAAGCTTTTGTATGACTCAGTTTATCCAAACAGCTAAAGCGTAACAAAATTACCCAAGACAAAGAGGTAAGGCATATATATCTTCTAGTCAGTTACTGTTCACCTGAGTAGATCTGAGGAGTGTATAAACCTTACTTATCAAATATACTTTATTTATATATGTTGGTCCTTATCTGAGAATTTTAAGAAGCCTGGTGTTGAACAGTTAGTAGTTAAATGTTAATCTAAATTAGGCTTTTGTTAATCTGAGCAGATGCTTATAACCTTACTGGTTTGGAAACCTTATTCATTAAACATACGTTGTTTGTTATTTAAAACCAGCATACTAAATCCATTTTAACCTAAAATATCCTGGAGATCTGCTCTTACTTCCTTATAAAATGATAAGCGCAGGGCCCAGTAGGACTAAGACGTTTTATGATTGTTGTGTTCATTGGTTTTATACCATGTGGTCCCCTTAATAAAGTTGGTGGTGTAGTTAGCGTGCATGTACTCTCTTTTATCCTTAGTAAAGATGGCTGTCAGCCGCATGGTAGCTTCCATCCTGCAGAGGTCATCAGCCAGGATGGAGGCAAGCTGAGTGGTTGCTATAAAGAATGTCTTTTTTTTTTCTAAACGAGAGTTGAACCATATATATATATGGTTCATATATATATATATGCACACACACATATATACATACATACACACACACACACATAATATATATATAGTGTGCTGTAGCAGATTAAGATTACCTATTATAGATTTTTTTTTTGATTCAATATACCTTTAATAGCAGTGACTCTACTCTGTCTGCAGCCAGTTGCCCAGCGCTCAAGAAACTTATGCAACTCATTTTTATATGGAATCTATTAGTTTAACATATTACATCAATGATTTGTTAGGCCTCTTGCAATGACCCAAGTCGTCACCTGAAGAGATTATGGCATAAGAGGTGATTTTTCTCCTGCTGAGGTTTACCTCCTCAGAGTGTTTACACAGCAGTGACCACTGGACTGACTTGGCCGACCTGGAGGAATCTATTATAGATTTTTAAACTCTAAGTCTTTTGTTACAGATTTAAGGCTAAATTTTTATTACAGATTTTCCAGATATTAAAACCATACCGAATGAATTAAAAACCTAAAATAAAGAGTTTACACAATAGCCTTAAAGGATTTCTTGACAGCAGAGTGCAGTGAAATTATAGAGATAAATGATTTTTAAGAGTGGAAAAAAATAGAAAAAAAACCTTTGAGATAAGAGACTTTTGGAAATAGAGAGCTTTAGATATAAGAGATTTTTGGAATCATTTGTTTGTGGACTGGCAGAAGGTTCTATCATATGAAGGAATTTAAAAATCGAGTGTGCCAGTTTCTGGCTCTTGAGCTGTACGGAGATCAAGCCGTTTGCAGTGAGACAGTGCAGCTTTAATGAAATCTCTGAGTCAGAGGAGGAACTGAGTCTCAGGAGGAAAGGAGAAAGGGGTCTCAAAATGAACTCTGCTGGAATGAGGGTTGTCATAAGCTCCACGAGAGAACTGAGAGATACAGGCGAATGGTGTTGTCCCGAGGGTCACAAGCAGGGACTCTGACAGAGGGAGAACTCCAGTGTTGCATATGTCCATGAGGGCACAAGGAAGAGAGAACAGTGAGCTCTGAGGCAGAGGTGAGGAAAGGGTTGTTGTATAGGTCCAGAAGGGTATAGAGAATCTACAGGACTTCCAGGAGGAAACTGACAGGGAATAGGGTCACAACATATAAGCCCATAAAGGCATGGCCAGTAGATCCAGTGGGCAAAGAGAGACCAGGCAAAGGGACAAATCAGCTGAAGAGGTGGACTCTGGAAGTTGAAGTCCAGTGTGGTGGGTAGCAGAAGCCAGAAGAAAGAAATGATCCATACATACCATAGCAGAGCCAGACCAGCAGCTTGGTTTGGTTAGGGGCTTCCTTTGCCCTTTCTACCACAGTGATTCCTCTTTCAGGTTGAAAAAATCAATCTTCTGGTTGGAGCTGGAGCTAGTATGTACTCCAGTTGTGCTCTTAGGGTCCAGAGACAGTACTAGATGGTTGGAATTGGGATCTATTGGGCCAACTCTAAGCTGGATCTAGGCCATTTGTTTTCTGTCCTCCAGATGTTTCCACTCTAAGTGGTAGACCAAACTCTATTTTGGGTGTTCTGATATTAGTGACATTTAGATTCCACATACACTAGTCCCAGAAAGGTCCTGGGCTTCCCCTCTTGGATAACTGTTGAATTACTATGGTAAAATGTCACACAGTTCCTTGGAGACCTTTTTTTTCTTTTTGCGAAAAGTTTGTCTTCTTCTCAAAAGGATTCAACTTGTTTTCTTCCTTTCAGTTAATTGTCTCTCCAGTTCTAGGTCTTCTTGGTGACATAAGCAAAGGGCTTCATTGGCTGTTGGAGTGTGACTTATAGTTCCTCAACCTTTGTATGTGCATACACATGTATACTCTTTGGTCAGTGGTTCAGTCTCTGGGAGCCCCCAAGGGACCAGTTTAGTTGACATTGTTGGTCTTTAAAACCACAAGGTTCTTACTGACAGAAGAAAAAGGCACTGCTAATTCTTTTAATTTAGGTAATCACATCTAGAACAATCATACAGTACATTTTGTTTTTAGCCTGCTGAGTTTGTGGGTGTTGTTTTTATTGTTGTTATTGTTGTTGTTGTTATAACAGCTCTAGTCACTTTCTTGGATCTAGAAACAAAATGACTAATGATTTATTAAGCAGTGCCTCACATTCAAGGCTCTCTGGTTGCTACTCTGATATACTGCAGATATAATAGACTTGCCTTCTAGTGTTAAGTGACGTATTTTATGGCTGCCGTTTGGAATTCTGTCTGTTCCACTGACATCTCATCGTTGTTTAGGATCTACTGAAGATGTCCTTGTTAGAATCTAAATTCTGACACACAAGAGAGTTCTTCAAACTAACACTGTCTCCTCTAGCTTATAGCTAGCATCCATTGCTTATTCCCCAGTGCAAAATCCTCAGAGCATGTTGGTATACATGCACTCAGTTTCTTAATGGAGTGCAGGCTGGGCACCGTCTCTCTCTCTCTCTCTCTCTCTCTCTCTCTCTCTCTCTCTCTCTCTCTCTGTGTGTGTGTGTGTGTGTGTAAGGTGTAAGGCATTTCTTCCCACAGCAGGGGTACGTTTTACAAGTGGAGCTTTTATAAGTGGCTTCTAACTCTAGTTAAAGGCAACAAGGGAGGGTAGGACATTTTTCCCAGGGAGGGGTGGTGGCAGTAGTGGTGGTGGTGGCGGCTTTTGTTGTCTTTTGCAAAGTTTCTAGGCAACTGGAGATAACTTTTCTTTATGAAATTGGAAGGAACAGATTTGACCAGTCTGGAGGGTACTGTAGAATCTCAGTGTTCAGAGTCCTCACACAGACCTGCCGACCACATGGGATGGGGTATTGCATCCCCACCTCTTACTCTATCAGAGTGCCAATGGCTAAGCTGCAGGGCCTCCGCATGTACTCTTCTTTGCAGCTCAATTTTTCAGTAGAATCTTGATTTCAGTCCAGTCATTTTTTTTTTTTTTTAGGTGCAGGAGGTTAAGGCTCTCTTTACTGATGCTCAGTTTTCCCTCATTTGTAGAGCATGTATGTACTCAGGTGAGCGCGGCTCACACCAGCTTGCCATTCTCACTGGTAAAATCTGCAGAGGGTGGGCCTGTGAGATGGCTCAGTGGATAGAGACATTTGGTGGTAAGCCTGCAGTGAGAATTTGAGCCTCAGAATCCTCCTGATGTCGAAGCAGAAGACCAATTCCTGCGAGTTGTCCTCTGACCTCCACTAGTGTGCCTTGGCATGTTTATCCCTATATATCCATGTGTATGCCTATGCAGACTGCTCAGTAAGTAAATAATAATGTAAAAAACCGTGGACTACTTAAAACTACTACAAAATTGGTACAGTTATGATGTCTCTTCAAAGAATTAGCTGAACTATAAGCTTATATATATTTTAGTCTTCTGTAACACATATGGTCTGCTACATGTATGACTTTCAGCTAGTATACATATACCATGTTGAATTATCACTTATGGTTATCATTAGCACTTGGATCTTTGGTGACCAGAGAGTGATACAGAAGTCCAGATATTCTGCTGAGGTCTGTTTACTTTTTTCCCCTCTCTTCTCTGTGTAGCTCCGGCTGTCTTGGAACATGCTCTATAGAGACCAAGCTGGCCTCAAACTCACATCAGCTGGACTCTGCCTTCCTAGTGTTGGGGTTAAAGGCATATGTCATTACCACCTGCAACTAGTACCACTTTTTATTGTCTCTTTCTCCCTCCTTCCTTCCCTCTCTCCTTCCCTTCTTCTCTAACTTGCCTCCTTGATTTCTTGCCCTTCCTCTCTCCTTCCTCCTCCCCCCACCTTGTGTGTGTGGCCACAAGCAAATATGTGTGCATTCACCTGCAGGAGTGCACGTGCAGGTAGAAGCCAGAGTCCAACTCCAGAGGCTGTTTCTTAGAAGCTATCCATCTTGCTTGTTTGAGACACTGGGACCTGGAGCTCATGAATTAGCTTTTGCTGGTTGGCCCAGGAGCCTCAGGTATCAACCCACCTCTGTCTCATTGTGTTGGGGTTACAAGTGCACACTACCACACTTAGCTCTTCTGTGTGGGATTTAGGGATCAAATGAGGTTCTTGGGCTTGTAGTGCTATTTTTTATTTACCATTTATGTATTTATTTCATTCCCTCCCTAGCTTCTATTAATAATGGTCGTCACTGACATTTCCTCCAAAAGCAAACCTTGAGATAAAGATTTAGGTAGTGTTTTTCCCAGGATAGTGTTAGGAAGAGTAGGGAGGAAACGAGACAGAGCCATGGGTTCTGCAGGCCAGACTTGGCTTGCCTCAGGGTGCTGATTATCCATAGCAGTGGAAGTTAAGTGAGCTGTGGCAACTCACAAAGCTAAAGGAACATTTTGTGTTCTTAATAAGACCTCCTGTGTGTCCTAACGGTACCGGTTATGAAAGTACAGATGTAAAACAAGAATATAAACACTATGGCACAGTAAGTATTCAAAAAGTTTAGCTCTGATTTTTAGGGGTGATGAATCACAATACAAATATTTTTGTGTTGAATATTTTACAAGTGTGGAAAGGTAACTTTCAGGATACTTTTATTAATAACTCATCCTAGTGCATTTGAAATGGGATTTGATTGTTGAAAATTTTCAGAGTTGCTTTTGCCTTTCCAAAACATTTCTATTTTGTTAAGTGGATTTAGTCTCTTAAGCTCTGACTTGAATTGAAGTTTGGTAATGAGTTAATGACGGCTCTTCATTTAGTCTTGGAGACAGACCTCCATCCATCATCAAAGTCTAGCAGTGCGCCTACCTTAGAGCTAACATTTTACTCTCTATAGTATTATTCCTGTTAACATGATAGAAGAAAATTAAATTTTCTATTATTTTCTTCTGCAAAGGAAATGACATCTTTTATGAGTTTCTTAGGCCTCAGGAAAAATCCATATTATAATGCAAACAGTAGTTATAATCCTCCTGAGAGGAAATATTGGTTGTGCTAGTGAAATAATAATATTAAGCGAGCACACAAACATTTGGTTTTCTTGGTACAGGTTATTCTGTTTTTCTGTGATTTTTGTTGTCATTTGATTATTATCTATTTGTATTGAGGAAGTAAAATCATCTTTCTGAGAGCTTGTATTCAGTAATTTGTTTATAGTTATTTATTTATGTAAAAGTTTAAGTATTCATTTAAATATAATAGCAGGAAGACCGGAGAGATGGCTCAGTGGTTAAGAGCATTGATTGCTCTTCCAGAGTTCAATTTCCAGCAACCACATGGTGGCTCACAGCTTCTGTAATTGGACCTGATGCCCCCTTCTGGTGTGTCCGAAGACTGCGACATTGTACTCACATGCATAAAATAAATAAATCTTTAAATATATTAACAGAAAATAATCTCATTAGTCCTAGAAGTCTTGTCATGTGATCTTGGTTTGAATTCCTTCGTAGAGAACATGAACTTTCTCACTTGATTTTCAGGAATAATCATATGCTTGGGAGCCATGATCAGTAGGTATAATTATGGCCTCATAGGTTACATCACTAGGTATGCCATAGCCATTTAGGTTGGTATCAGAATCATCTGATTTCATATTTTTCAGAATATGTCACCTTTGTTAGGTGACACAAGGCTGTATTTAATTTACTGTCTTAGTTAGGGTCACTATTTCAGTGATGAAGCCTCATGACCAAAAACAGCTGGGGAAGAAAGGGTTTATTCCACTCTTAGTTCTGTACATCAGTTCATCATCAAAAGCAGGGAGGACAGGAACTCATGCAGGGTAGGAAGTTGGAGGCAGGAGCCTGATGCAGAGGCCATGAAGGAGTTCTACTTACCAGCTTGCTTCCCATGACTTGCTTAGCCTGCTCTCTTTTAGAGTCCAGGACCACTTGCCCATGGATGACCCTACTCACAATGGGCTGGGCCCTCCCACATTAATCACTGTGGTAGCTTCAATGTGAATGGCCCCCATAGACTCTTGTATTTGAATGCTGGGCCCATAGGGAATAGCATGATTAGGAGGTGTGGCCTTGTTGAAGTAGGTGTGGCTTTGTAGGAGGAAGTGTGTCACTGTGTGGGCAGGCTTTGAGATATGCCCAAGCTACAGCCTTCCTCCTACTGTCTGTGGATCAAGATGTAGAACTCTCTGCTCCTTCTCCAGCACCATGTCTGCCTGCACAATGCCATGCTTCCTGCTATGATGATAATAGACCAAACCTCTGAAATTGTAAGCTAGGCCCAATTAAACCTTTTACCGTATAAGAGTTGCTGTGCTCATGGTGTCTCTTTACAGCAATAAAACTAAAACAATAACTAATTAAGAAAATTAATCATTAGTTAGGAAAAGCTCTATAGGCTTACCTATTACACAATCTCATGGAGGCTTTTTCTCAATTGGGGTTCCCTTGTCTCAGATGACTCTAGACTGTATCAAGTTGACATAACTATCCAGTTACTGAGCCCAAACTTGCGTCCAATCATGCAATCTTCAGCTTTTATCTCTTCAAACCATGTTATGAAGAAGTCTTAGTCTACTGCGGAGCATGCATAAGCGAGAATATAAAATGAAACAAGAATGGTATTAGGTATTCTTTAAAGGTCTGATAGAATCCTCCACTAAACCCACCTGGTCCTGGGCTTCTTTTTGTTGGGAGAGTATTAATGATTGCTTCTATTTCTTTAGGGGTTATGGGACTGTTTAGATGGTTTATATGATCCTGTCTTAACTTTGGCACTTGGTATATGTCTAGAAAATTGTCCATTTCGTCCAAATTTTCCAATTTTGTTGACTATATGCTTTTGTAATAGGATCTGATAAGTTTTTTTGAATTTCCACGGTTTCGATTGTTAAGTCTTCCTTTCCATTTCTGATTTTATTAATCTGGATACTTTTTCTGTGCCCTCTGGTTAATCTGGCTAAGGATTTATCTGTCTTGTTGATTTTTTTTCAAAGCATCAGCTCCTGGTTTTGTTGATTCTTTGTATAGTTCTTTTTGTTTCTATTTGGTTGATTTCAGCCTTCAGTTTGATTATTTCCTGCCATCTACTCCTCTTGGGTGTATTTGCTTTTTTTTTGTTCTAGAGCTTTCAGGTATGCTGTCAAGCTGTTAGTGTAAGCTCTCTCCAGTTTCTTTTTGGAGGCACTTAGAGCTATGAGTTTTCTTCTTACCACTGTTTTTATTGTGTCTTATAAGTTTTGGTATGATATGTCTTCATTTTTATTAAATTCTAAAAAGTCTTTAATTTCTTTATTATTTTTTTCTTGTCTCTATCATTGAGTAGAACATTGTTCAGCTTCCATGTGTATGTGTGCTTTCCATTGGTTTTGTTGGAATTTAAGACCAGCCTTAGTCCATGGTAATCTGATAGGGTGAATAGGATTATTGTAATCTTCTTGTATCTTTTGAGGCTTGTTTTGTGACCAATTTTATCGTCAAGTTTGGGGAAGTATCATGAGGTGCTGAGAAGAAGGTATATTCTTTTGCTTTAAGGTGAAATGTCCTATAAATACCTGTTAGATCCATTTGGTTCATGACTTTTGTTTGATTCACTGTGTCTCTGTGTAGTTTCTGTTTCCATGATCTGTCCATTGCTGAGAGTGGGGTGTTGAAGTTTCCCACTGTTATTGTGTGGGGTGCAATGTGTGCTTTAAGGTTTAGTAAAGTTTCTTTTATGAACATGGGTTCCCAATGCCCTTGCATTTGGAACATAGATGTTCAGAAGTGAGAGTTCAGCTTGGTAGATTTTTTCTTTGACCAGTATGAAGTGTCCTTCCTTATCCTTTTTGATAATTTTTGGTTCAGAGTTGATTTTATTTGATATTAGAATGGCTACTCCAGCTTGTTTCTTGGGACTATTTGCTTGAAAAATTGTTTTCCAACCTTTTACTCTGAGGTAGTGTCTCTCTTTTTCACTGAGGTATGTTTCTTATATGCAGCAAAATGCTGGGTCCTGTTTGTATATCCAGTCTGTTAGTCTATGTCTTTTTACTGGGGAGTTGAGTCCACTGATATTAAGAAATATTAAGGAAAAGTGATTGTTACTTCCTGTTATTTTTGTTGTTCTAGGTGGAATTATGTTTGTGTGGCTATCTTCTTTTGGGTTTGTTGAGAGAAGATTATTTTCTTGCTTTTTCTAGGGTGCTGTTTACCTCCTTGTGGTGGTGTTTTCCATCTATTATCTTTTGTAGGGCTGGATTTGTGGAAAGATATTGTGTAAATTTGTTTTTGTCATGAAATATCTTGGTTTCTCCACCTATGGTAATTGAGAGTTTCGCTGGGTATAGTAGCCTGGGCTGGCACTTATGTTCTCTTAGGATCTGTATGAAATCTGCCCAGAATCTTCTCGCTTCTACAGTCTCTGGTGAGAAAGCTGTTGTAATTCTAATAGGTCTGCCTTTATATGTTATTTGACCCATTTCCCTTACTGCTTTTAATATTTTTTCTTTGTTTAGTGCATTTTGTGTTTTGATTATTATGTGGCAGGAGGAATTTCTTTTCTGGTCCAATCTATTTGGAGTTCTGTATGTTTCTTTTATGTTCATGGGCATCTCTTTCATTAGGTTAGAAAAGTTCTCTTCTTTAATTTTGTTGAATATATTTACTGGCCCTTTAAGTTGTGAATTTTTGCCTTCTTCTATTCATATTATCCTTAGGTTTGATCTTCTCATTGTGTCCTGAATTTCCTGAATGTTTTGGGTTAGGAGATTTTTGCAGTTTGCATTTTCTTTGACTGTTGTGTCAATGTTTTCTATGGTGTCTTCTGTCCCTGAGATTCTATTCTCCCTTTTATCTCTTGTATTCTGTTGGTGCATCTATGACTCCTGATCACTTTCCTAGGTTTTCTAACTTCAGGGTTGTCTGCCTTTGTGATTTATTTATTGTTTCTATTTCCAGTTTTAGATTTTGGATTGTTTCGTTCATTTTCTTCTCCTTTTAAATTGTGTTTTCCTGTCATTCTTCAAGGGATTTTGTGCTTCCTTTTTAAGGGCTTCTAGCCGTTTACCTGTGTTCTCCTATATTTCTTTAAGGGAGTTATTTATGTCCTTCTTAAAGTCCTCTATCATCGTCATGAAAAGTGATTTTAGATCTGAATCTTGCTTTTTCAGTGTGATGGTGTACCTGGGACTTGCTGTGTTGTGAGAAGTGGGTTCTGATGATGCCAAGTAACCTTGGTTTTTGTTGCTTATGTTCTTATGCTTGCCTCCTGCCATTTGATTATCTCTAGTGCTACCTGCCCTTGCTATATCTGACTGTCCTTCCTGTGATCCTGGGTATGTCAGAACTCCCCAGAATTCAGCTGTCTCTGTGAGCCTGTGATTCTGTGATCCTGTGATCTGAGATCCTAGGTGTGTCAAGAGTTCCTGGGAGTCAAGCTGCCTCTGGAACCCTGAGATCCTGGTGTGACCAAGTTCCTGGGATCCTGTATGTGTTAGAGAACCTGGGAGTGGAGCTTCCTCTGGGAGTTGTGGGACTGGCTGAGGAGTTTGTGCCCAAGGTGAACCAGGGCAGATCAGAAGGAACCTGAGCTACTGGTCAGGTGGGGTTCCTGTGTCCCTGGATCTCGTTGATCCCACTTACTCCAGGTGGTGTTGGAACAGATATTTTGTCCTTCTCACCTGGATTCTATGATCTCCTTAAGATTTTCATAGTCTGATGACAATAATAACAAAGGTACAAACATGGAAGTAAACTATTCCTTTTGGTAATGTCCATTTTGGTCAGAAGACAAAGAGATTTAAGTATTTCTTGAACTAGTTGAAGTTTTAAGGCAATGGGACCTGGAGACTCTGTTCTAATTAGAGATTTGCAGATGAGAGGATTAGCGTTTCCTTGGCCTGGTCAGTTTATATCTTGCCTCATATTACAGAGTAGGTTTTAGTTTTTGGCTCTGAGGTGCTCCTTGCTGTATCAGATGCCTGTCTACACAACCAATGTAAGGATTCTAGCTCTGTAGAAAATCTTTCCCTGTATGGGGGTGGTTGTAGGGAGCAGATATGTATGGAAGGTTAGTGATACAAAACCTAAACCACAGCTCTGCTACTTAAGTTGAGAAATATAGAATTTAGGGAAATAATAGGTTTTTTTTGTTACAAATTTAAAGAACTAATATATCAAAATGGAATCTGCTTTATGAAGACTGAAGGAACATTAAATAGAATTGTATATTTTTAGTGCAAGAGGCAGCCAAGTCATTCATCATAAAAGGTCATCATTATATCCATGCAGCTGACATTATCCACCTGTGATCTAGAATGAGAAGCAGTGAAGTCAAGGGGCTAAAAAACATAGACCTAAATATGACATGAGAAGAATGAAAACAGATGGTTAAAGGTGACATTTAATAGTCATAGGAAGCACAGGGCTAGTGAGATGGCCCAGGCATAAAAGCTCTTGCCACACTGCAGAAACAGTCTAGGATCATGATGGTAGATGTACCAACAACATAATTGTATGCACTCAAAGGAACACCATTCAGTCTTTTTACTTTATTTTATTTTATTGTTAATATGCTTTTTAGCTCAATGGCCAGGCACTTCTAAGCCTCCCATGGCTAATGTGTCCTCACCTTCACTCCCAGCTCAACGACTCTAAAATCTTACCGATTACCTTCTCCTTGCTCAGCATCCTAAAGCTCTCCTCAGCTCAGTTGCATTTCTAATCTCCCAGCTGCTATCCCAGGCCCAGTTGGAAAAGTGACCAATGGCCACTCCACTTGAGATCTTATATGGCTTGTAGCTCTCTCTCCCTCTGAAACATGGAGAATTCCCCATTCAATCTTTTTTTTCCTCCAATTTTTTATTAGGTATTTACTTCATTTACATTTCAAATGCTATCCTGAAAGTCCTTTATATCCCCTACCCTGCTCCCCAACCCACCCACTCCCACTTCTTGGTCCTGGTGCTTCCCCTGTACCGGGGCATATAAAGTTTGTAAGACCAAGGGCCTCTCTTTCCAATGATGGCCGACTAGGCCATCTTCTGCTACATATGCAGCTAGAGACATGAGCTCTGGGGGTACTGGTTAGTTCATATTGTTGTTCCACCTATAGGGTTGCAGACCCCTTCAGCTCCTTGGGTACTTTCTCTAGCTCCTCCATTGGGGGCCCTGTGTTCCATCCAATAGCTGACTGTGAGCATCAACTTCTGTGTTTGCTAGGCACTGACATAGCCTCACAAGAGACAGCTATATCAGGGTCCTTTCAGCAAAATCTTACCAGCGTATGCAATAGTGTCTGCATTTGGTGGCTGATTATGGGATGGACCCCCGGGTGGGGCAGTCTCTGGATGGTCCATCCTTTCATCTCAGCTCCAAACTTTGTCTCTGTAATATGGGTGTTTTATTCCTCTGTAATATGGGTGTTTTATTACTAAGAAGGGGCGAGGTGTCCACACTTTGGTCTGCGTTCTTCTTGAGTTTCATGTGTTTTGCAAATTGTATCTTGGGTATTCCAAGTTTCTGGGCTAATATCCACTAATCAGTGAGTGCATATCATGTGAGTTCTTTTGTGATTGGGTTACCTCACCCAGGATGATACCCTCCAGATCCATCCATTTGCCTAGGAATTTCATAAATTCATTGTTTTTAATAGCTGAGTAGTACTCCATTGTGTAAATGTACCACATTTTCTATATCCATTCCTCTGTTAAGGGACATCTGGGTTCTTTCCAGCTTCTGGCTATTATAAATAAGGCTGCTATGAACATAGTGGAGCACGTGTTCTTATTACCAGTGTGTTTATGCATCATGTATTTACAGTGCCCACAGGGACCAGAAGAGGGCATCAGGGCCCCCCGGGATTAGTGTTACAAATGGTTATAAGGTGCCACATGGGTGCTGGGAATATAACCCTGGTTTTCTGAAAGAGCAACGAGTGCTCTTAACCACTGAGCCATCTCCCCAGTCCTTAGAACAGCATTTTAAATGCTATCAATTTTCATTAAACTTCTGGGAAGCAGAATAGAGTCCCTGTCTACTGATGGTTATGAACCAATTTCTACTCATGATGAATTCGTTACACATTTCCATGAAGCGGCCAGAATAACAAATGGTCCCATGCTGTTTTTCTTGTTATCTGTTTGGCATTTTATGATGGGATTGCTATCAGCGGTCTTACTGCACCTTAGATATTTCTTAATTCATGCTTTTAAGATCCACAGTCAGTGAAGGGATGAGGTGCTGAGATCTGTTGTCAACCCTGTTGCTAAAGTTGTATGGGGGGTTCAGAGCCTGACACACAAGCTCAGATTCAGGTGCAGCTGGAGGCCAACCTCAGGAAAAACGTTGGCCTATGGGAAATTAAGCACAGATCTGATGATGCATAAAACCTATCAGTGAGTTTTTCTAATAGATACAATTACTCATTACTGAGCCCCACATAAAAGGCCCGGTGCTGGAGTGATTTTCAGTGGTTGAGGGTTTGCTAGAGGACTCAGGTTTGGTTCCCTGCACTCATGTCAGGTGGCTCTCAACCACCTGTGACTCCAGATTCAGGGGTTTGGACACCCTCTTCTAGGCATCTGCACATATGTGACATATACTCACACATACACATAAATAAGTAGAAAAAACATTTTAAAAAGTCTACTGTGATTTCCACTATTACTAGCCATTTGTACAGCCATTATGAATGTTTGCTACTAGACCTGCCCATCATTTTCTTGCTTTTATGTGTGTTCTAATGACATATCCTTGCCTGGATATTTCCTTATTAATTTTTTTTAAAAAAACAGAATCTCTCTATGTATATAGTTCTGGATGTCCTGGAACCAGCTCTGATTTCCAGCCTAGCCTCAAACTCAAAGAGATCCATTTGCCTCTACCTCCTGAGTGCTGGAATTAAAGGCATGCACTCCCTTATTAATTTTTTAAAGTCTGTGTACAAAGCAACAAGTTTCACTATAGTATTTACA
Source organism: Mus minutoides (assembly GCA_902729485.2). Classification (NCBI taxonomy): domain Eukaryota; kingdom Metazoa; phylum Chordata; class Mammalia; order Rodentia; family Muridae; genus Mus; species Mus minutoides. Next base: position 757,836 of record LR750124.1, read on the forward strand.
TATATGTTATATTTTAAAACATGAACCCCTTTCTCCACTGCCTGTTCCATTTTTCTCTTTCCCCCTCTTGCTGGTCGCCTTCCTACCCCTTATATAGTCCTTACACACACAGACATACACACACAGACACACATACACAAAGACATAGACACACAGTCTCTCTCACACACAGATGTATACACAGACATAGACACACACAGACACAAAGCACACAATCACCTATACATATATATATATATACACAGACATACACATAGACATACACACACACAGACATACATACAGACACAATGCACATACTCATATATACATACATATACATACAAAGACAGTCTCTCACACACATAGACATGCACACACAGAGACAGTCTCTCTCATACACAGAACGCACACATACACACACAGAGAGATACACTCTCACACACAGACATATACACAAATAGATACACAAACAGACACAATGCACACACTCACATACACAGACACACACCAACACACACAGATACACCCAGACATACATACACACAGACACCCACACCCACACCCACACTGCTGAATATAAAATGTATAAGCTATTATTAGTCTTTCTGAATCTTTTAAATTAAAAATATGTGTGAGTGGGGTATGTGTTCATATACTCAGTTTGGCTTATTTTGTTTAATCTCTATTGAATGATTTCTAGTTCCATTCAGTTTTTTTTGTAAATATCATTTCATTTTTATTAATGATTGAAGAAATCATATGTATATGTACCATGCTGTCTTCCTTCATTTGTCTGTTCATGGACATCTAAGCTAGTTCTTTTTCTCAACTATTGTGAGTAGTATTGACAGTGAATACCCATTTGCAGATATTTCTGTGATATGTTGACTTTTGGATGCTTAAATGCTATTGCTAAAGTACTGTCTTGCAATATTTACTTAATTATAGACTACATGGTGATGTATATTCTTGCATGTCTACTTCATAGCCTACTATACTGGTCTCCAACTAGAAGTTTCAGTTACAACAATATACCATAAACTGGGTGGCTTAAACAACTGGATCTTTTTCATAATTCTAGATAATCAAGATATAGATCAAAGTTTTAGAAAAACAAGTTTGTGCTTGGGCCTCTCAAGCTGACTTATGGGTCCATTGCTCTTCCTGTCTCCTTACAGGGCTTTTTCTCTGAGCATCTCGTCTGCCTATTGAAGCACTGGTTATACTGCTTATACTGAATTAGGGTCTACCTTAATGATCTCATTTTAATATCATTACCATTTTCAAAGTACTATGTCTTAGAACCAGCTGTGGTTCTAAGAGATGAGACATTGACATATTAATTTTGGGAATAAATTCAAGCCACAACAAGTTCCCTCCTGATATGTACTCTCTGACAGATGTTTGAGATATTGAAGAAAGCTGAATCATGGAGATGCAATATTTTTATCCCAGGAATATATTAAACATATTAGAACCAGCACTTTCCACAACTATTTGATAGAGGCAATTATTGCATACGTAATCAGTTTGCTGTCTTTAGGCCACATTCAGAATTAGTAGGATTGGACGGAGTGTTTTCACTAAGTCTCAATAACTATGTCATACACTAGATTTGCGGACCACTGCCTGAAACCTGAAGTGGTTAATTCCAAATAGATGTTTGCAACCTGAGATAGACTAAGATCTGTCTTCACCTTAGTCCTACTGAAGGGAATGTCAGCACAGATATCTGAATGACTGGAAATGTGACAGAGGAGACGTTTTTCAGACAGAGAAAGAAAACCCAAAATGAAGGTGGTCTCACTGCAGTAGTGTTTTCTCTCTCTCCCCTCCCCCTCCCCCCTCCATCATCAAGTCTGTCACTTAAAATTGCCTTTAATGCCACATTATTCCCTTTATGACTTTTGTCTAATTAATGAATGCCTTTCTAAAAAAATAATACATAATGAGGAAAACTTGTGTTTATGACATTTGTCTGTGGAGAGTATGTTAGAATAAAAAAATTATGGTCACTTGTTTCATACATAATCTAACTCTTTGTCTACAGAATAGAATTTATGTATTCATTTATCTTGTATTCAAAGAACTAGAGGCCATATTCTTCCTATCTTTCTTCTTGTTATTTTTAAGCTACGCCTGGAATGGGAAATCATATATCATCTTTTATTACTTAGAGTAATAATATCTATATGCTTCATTTTTTTTGGTTAAATAATACTAAAATCAAAGCAAACTTTGGAAATAATCTGTTTTCTAAAACTGTATGCATTTAATTTCTTTTGAATTTCCCTCATCACAGACTTTCTTATGTTACCTCTGTCTTCTATTCAGCACATACTTGTGTTACACTACACATACGTATGACAACAGTGTGCACTAGAACAACATTCCCCCTGCTCTTCAGAAAAATAACCAAGCATGGAAAGGACAAAGACCCCCCCAAGAAAATGTGCTGAGGAGTAGGAAAGAGACATGTAAGATGCTGTTGGACACAAAGGCAGTGCTGATAGACACAAATAGAAAGCATCCAGGAAAAGAGAAATAGAAACAGCATGTCCTACCATTAAAAAAAAAAAAAAACAAACAAACCACCAAATAGGCCCACCTCTTGTCATACCATACAGAAGACATCCAGAGAGAGGTCTGTCACCACCCAGAGGCCTGCCAGTGGTATAGCAGGAGCCACTGTGATGTGAAAGTATGTGGTGGAGAGACAGGAGAGAAGGAGAAATGAAATATTTTGAGCATTATGAAGAGAGGCAAACTGGAGAAAAAGGGTAGAGTGGAACAGCCTGATGTGAGTGGCCTGCCCTGCCACCTGAGGCCATGGTGATGTCCCAGCTGTGCTGCCTGTGAGTGCCAGGTCTGTGTCTGTGACCATGCAGCAGCAGGGTCTGGGTCAATGGCCTTGTCTCATATTACTGCTATAGACCATGTGGATGCGGGCTGCCACCTGTTGACATCCAAGCGAACTGATCTGGCCCTTGAGTTTTGAATCTGGGTTATTATGAGGATATTTGAAAAAAAAAGTCAAAATTTCAAGCATAGGCCATTGATCCTATATTTGGGGGAGAGGGGAGGCATAGGAGGGACAAAGTTTCATTCTAACTGAGGCTGGCCTTGTAATCTTGATTCTCCTGGCTTCAATTCTAAGGCTTGAAGTTCATAAAACTGGTTAGTTGTGGCAGGATTTTCCCTGTCCAATTGCATTAAAATATTAGTATAGCAGGAGGCCTGTGATTGGACAGGGAAAAAGGAGGCAGTGCAAAGAGTTGCAGTGACAGAGAGCGACTCAGAAGAGGCGGAAGAAGTCAAGATGGAGGCGGACAGACAGGAAGAAGATCCTGATCCCGTGTGGTTTTAAATAGCAACAGGTAGTTATGATATCATAAAGGAATAGAATAATTGGGATAACTTGTCTAATCTAGGTGAGTAGCTTTTATCATTATTAATTGGTTCTGAAATTGTATTGGTGTCTTGTGAATTGAGAATTTATTGATATACAAATCTAACTTGTTAGTTATAAGCTTCTAGAGTTTGTTTCTATGGGGTGGCTGGGTGTTGTGGCATCTGACTGTGGGGTGGACAGTCATTGTGTGGGGCTGGCATGTCAGCAAAGAGAACTCAGGAGCTCTGGCCTCCCTGTAGAGTTGGCAGGCAGAGAGTAGCTGGATGGAGCACGGGAACTTGGTCCTTTTTAAATATTTTCTGCAACAGTTAATCACATAGGCATGAAGTTGTGGAAACAGGTTTCAAATCCAGGCAGCAATAAATATCTATTATAGTCATGTGACACAGAAAGCTCTGATGCTGTTGAAAGAAGTTTATCTTCATTTCAGGCTCTGTTGAGTATATGAGAAGACCCCAACCATTCCACATGGACTGAAAGAAGGGAAGACAGTGTTATTCAAAGGATAATTGGAAGCCATACAAAAATATCTGAAATAACCCTGGTGGTGAGGGGTGCCAATAAACTACAGTCCACCACAAACCTTGTCATGTCCCCACTGTGCCGAGAGCTGGGCAGTGCCAGTTCTGCAGTGATACTCCTTGTTACTCTCTTTGGCAAATCACTTGAAATTCTGAAATACAATATTTTCTAAGTCATATTAAATTTGGAATGAAATTGTAGGGACAGCTGGCATCAAGCTAATTGCTAAATTCGAAGTCTGACAGCACAGACTGACAGTTGTGAGGGAAGGATAATATCTTTCCCCTTTAATAGATGCAAAATCATGGATGGACTGCGTTTTCTCCCATCTTAGTATGAATGACTTCATTAACAGCAAGAGTATGCCTAGTGTTTATTGCCATTCTCCTGTAGCAGTGTTAGGAGGTAGTGTTAAAGCTTAAAGCATTTCTCCTGGTACTGAACATTTCTAAGAATATTCATGTGGATTTAAAAATGTGAGTAGTAGTAGTATGTGTGTACATACGCTATGTGTGTGTGTGTGGGGGGGTGTTAGCTAGGAAAAACTTATTCATTTGATGATCAGATGTTTTTCTGGTCAAGGATGAATTATCTTAGAAGATTGTATTTGTAGGAGGAAATGCTTCCTTTTTCAGAAATGAGAAGTACAGGGATGAAGGTATACAGTGTTTAAGTACAGCCAGGAACTTAGAGGGTGGGTATTTCTGAAGAGATCTGACTTATTCCCATATTTCCTCAATTCATTTGTAAGTTATTACCATTTTAGCATAAGAAATAAGCACCCGGGAGTCAGATACAAGTTTTCTAATCCTTCTTCTGTCTCTTGATTACTGTAGGATTTCGCTGGTGTAAGTATTCACTATGAATCATGCATGGTCTTCCTTGGGTTTAAGATGAGGATAATATAATCTTCCCTGCTTGCCATTCGGGATTTTGGTGAAGATTCAAAAGGTTCTGCATCTAATAACTTTCTAAATAAATGTCACATATCTTTGTTATTTTTGTGTCTGTGGAACTACTTATGGGTGAGAAGATGGTCATTAGTAAAGTGCTTGTCATGCAAGGATAAGGACCTGAGCTCAGATACCTGGCACTCACCTAGAACCCAGCCTCAGGTCCCTAGAGCTATTCTGGCCAGCCAGCTAGTCGAGTCACTGATTCCTGAATTCAGTGAGACAGGCTGGTTGTGCACTTAGGATACATGGCTTGGCAATCCTTACGAAGTGAAGCTGTGTCTGTCTCATAGATGCTGAGAGTCTCTACTTCTGAAGCATCTCTTTCGTGCAAAACATCTTTCAGAAGGTTGCTTGTTTTAAACTTAAAGCACATTTTCTCCAAATTCAAGGCTACATGATGAAAGACTGAAATAATAATCTACCGGACATTTTTGGTAGTTGTGAAAGGTGATCAGGTGATGCATAGTCTGTCATGGATAGATAGTCTCAGGTCTGGCAACTCTTTTCTGTATTGGTAGTGGTGTTGACTCTATGTGTGTTTGAAGAACAAGTGGAAAAAAGTTTTATTCTTGCCATCAAAGATATGATGGCCACTCATGGCCACTTATGGACGAACTGATAGAGAATAATGGGATAATAGTTAGCCACAAGGAAGGAAAGGAAAGGATGCCATTTGCCAGCACTGTAAGCAGCAAACACTGTATGCTTAAGAAAGCGCCGAAAGACTGCACTAACCAAAATAAAGAAATCACACACACACACACACACACACACACACACACACACACACACACACACAACTAAAATCACCCCACAACTGGAACATATGACTTTCTATGTTAAAAGACACCCACAAATTTTTTGACCTATGAACTTTCTGGTAGATGAACTAATGAAGTAATTTTTACTTCAGACTGAAGACTTTTATTTATTTCCTTAGAGTTTAGATTTTTGCATATCTCATCCTGAAGAACTCTGTAAGTCCTGTTAGTCCATAAACCAGCGTCCTCTACTGGAGCAGGGAAGATGGAGATGCTTGGCTTGGCAGGGGAGAGTGGAGAAGACCCACAGTCTCATGTTATCTCTTAGGCCATTGCCTGGTTCTGTTGACGGTTAAAACTTTGATCATTTTGTTTTGCAGTTGTTTTTCAAACCAGTTTCTCTACTTCTTCCCCCTTTCTTCCTTCTGTGGTTTTAGAACACAATCCTTGTTGCTTCTAGTCAGGTGCTGTACCACTAATCGAACTTTCCATCCCTGGGATGTTTTTAAATAGACAAAGATTTTAATAGTTATTTTGCTAAAGAAGATCTACAAGTAGCTGATAAGTAGAAGAAACTGTGCTTCATCTCATCACTGGAGAACTGAAAAGTATGGCTTCAATGAAGCTACCACTGAATACATACCACACACACACACACACACACACACACACACACACACACACACTCTCATACACACTCAGTTGTTCAAAGGAACTGTAACACACATATTGGCAAAGATGTGGACAAACTTAGACGTTTGTAGCTGGTAAGACCATAAAATGGGGTTTGAAACTGTTTTAAGAAACAGACTGCATATTTTCTCAAAAGATTAAATGTAAGGTTACTAGATGATGCAGTAATTCCACATTTAGGTATCTACCCAAGTGAAATGAAGGCGCCTGCTCGAAAGGGTTTGTACCAGCATTATAGCTAACCCTGGAAACAATCCAAATGTCCGCAAGTGATGACTGAATAAACAAAATGAGATTTTCCCCCCTACAATAGAATTCTGTGTGACAATAAGGAAGAATGAACTACCAAGAAATGTTAAAACGTGACTGAATTTCAGCAAGCTTATGTTTAATGGAGAGAGTCAGACACAAAAGCCCTGAGTATTGTACTGTCCTACTTACATGTAATCTCCATAGAGGGGGAAAATCCCTAAGCAGAGAGCAGAGTTTTTGAACATGGCAGCCCTCACACAATGCTGGTGCCAGGATTTGAACTTAGTGCTTTGCATTTTCTACCCCACAGCCACATCTCGTGTCTTCCTCTTCTTTGAATGCTATTTTTCAGTGAACTCCCTGCCTGGCTTCCCCCTCCCTCTCCCTAACTCACTTAGTTTATCTCCCACTGTAATGTGTTCTCTCTAAAAACATCAACTGAAGCTTCTTTGTTTTTCTGCTGTCTTTGGTCACAGTGGCTTCCTACAACTTGATTTTCAACTGTCTAAGGACTGAATCTGAAACTCTGTGTGAATAATTTTGCATGATATCTAGCCTATCGTCTGCATTTAAAATAATAGTATCTATATTAAGGTTACTCAGAGGAAAGAATCAAGAGGAGGAGAAAGAGGGAGAGAGAGAGGGGAGAGGGAGAGAGGGAGAGAGGGAGAGAGGAGGAATGAGAGAGAGGAAGGAAAGAAGAAAGGAAGAAAGGAAGAAAGGAAGGAAGAAAGAAAGGAAGGAAGGAAGGAAGGAAGGAAGGAAGAAAGAAAGAAAGAAAGAAAGAAAGAAAGAAAGAAAGAAAGAAAGAAAGGAAGGCAAATAATTAGTTCATGTGATTGTAGAGCTCACCGAGGCAGCCTGGTAATTCAGATCAGGGTTGATGTCTTTCTGAGTCTGAAGTCACCTGGCCAGAGTAACAAGACTGGAAAGTCAAGATGATTTCTGGATTGCGTTGTAGAGGCCTTCTGAGAACTTCTTTCGTTGCTTGCAAGGGTTTTGATTAATTGAGAGTGAAGCTCATCCACATTAAGGAGGCTAAACTGCTTTACTAAATAAAACTCTGTTTATTGGAATGCTAATCACATCTAAAAACTACTTACACTAATATCTACACAGAGTCCTATCAACAGCTGGGTATCATAGATTAGCTAAGTAGATACATAAAATGAATCATCTCCCAATTGGATTAATCTCTCAGTCAACCAGTTGCCGGGCTTTGTAAAAGGATGTCAGAAGAGCTCAAGAGAAATATGTCCCACAGGAATGGATCTAGAGGAGCTGGGTCAGTGGTCATGGCAGTCCCCGTCCCAGACTGCACGTTAGAATCACCTGGAGAAGGGTCATCTTAGGATGGTAGATGAATGGACCTGCCTAGAATCTTGTTCAGATGCCATTTTGGCCACATTTTGAGTAGGATTCCAGCCCAGAATTCTAGTAATTGGCTTCTGGTCATAATGTGCTTGACAAGCTACTAAAATAGTGCAAGATGATGTTCTTTTGGATAATTATAGATTTCTGTAAGTAGCTGATTTTATTACTACGTTTTAGACTTTATTTTGCCTCTGTGTGTGTGTGTGTGTGTGTGTGTGTGTGTGTACAAATGTGCACATGTATACATGCAAGTATGTTCAAGTATGTGTAGAGGTCTGGAGACTACTATGGGCATCATCAGGAATTCAACCCACCATTTTGCCACAGGGTGTCCCATTTGCCTAGATTTCACTGCTTAGACTAGACTGGATGGTCAATGACTCTCAGGCATTCTGCTCCTTGCCTTCCCAGCACTTGGATTACAATTGTGTGCACCACTATGCCCTGCTCTTTATATGGATGTTGGAATCATTATTTGAAAAGCAAATGCTTTACTAGCTGAACCATCCATGCAGATACCTCCATTTTCTTCTTTAATATTGCAAGATATAATTAAAAAGAGAATTCAGTCTTATATTCTGGGGTTAATTTCTGAAGGTTATGTTGGTGTTTTTCTTCAAGTATAGAGTTTCTCAGTGATTAGACTCATTACGTGTCTTTTGGGAAAAATGGGTGATTAAAGTTCTTGTAGACCTATCTTAGTTGACATTTGCATTTAGAATTAATCTTTTGAGCAAAGACTAAAAGTAGCATTGCTAGATTGTATGGTATTCTTCTGATAGTTTTTTATTTCATCAATCTTATTTTTTCCATAGTGGTTGTACTCATTTTCATGTTCACCAGCAGTATACAAAGATTCCTTTTCTCCCATATTATTGCCAACATTTGATTGCTTTTAATCTTATACATATATGTATATATAAATTACATAAAACAATGGTTTTATTTATAACATTTTCATGTATGTACATAATGTATTTTGTCATGTTCACTCTAACACTCCATTACTGTTATCTCCCACTGAACACACTGTTTTTTAGCTAATTCTCAATACTTTCTTTTTGTGCATGTGACTCAGTAAACTTTGTTACAGTTGCTTACAGGGACACGAGTGACAGGTTTCTTTCAGGATATGTGTTCAGGGAGAACTACCAGTGATTAAATCACTGAAGAAAATGTCTTTCCTTCTCTGACTACCATTAACTACTTGGGTCTCATGAAGCCCTCTTCCAGACATGGCAGGATGCTGATGGGCCCAAGCTAGTGTAGATGCTGTGTGGATAAAGCTAGTTGTGAGTTCAGGGATGCTGTAGCCATGTGATGGATGGAAAGCAGCATTCCTGAGCACCCCACTACTTAATCTGATTCGTACATTGTATGCCCTCCTTTCCTCTCCTCTGCAATATTCCCTCAGCCTTGAGGGGCTGACACCGATGTCCTACTGATAAAGGGTGACCATTCAACAGTAACATTTTCTCAACTGGACTTCCTTGTATAACCTCAATAGAAGAAGATGTGCCTAGTCCTACTACAACTTGATATGCCATAGCAGGTTGATATCTGTAGGTTTCCAGCTTCTCTGAGGAGAAAAGCAGGGATATGAGGCAGATGAGAGAGAGGAACTGGGAGGAGAAGAGGGAGGGTAAGCTCTGAATGTGAGGGATGTAAAGTAAATAAATAAATTGATTAATGAAAAAGGAAATGAGGTAGTTAGAAACAACTAGTAGCTGTCTGTTATATAACTAGTTCTCTAGCCATGACTACAGCCCTGTCTATTAATACACCTAGCATGATCAAATTAAATTCTTCCTCTCTTACTTTATATTCCCACATAATTTTAGAGAGGGCTATATATTGCCTCAGGGAACTCTGATGTAACGAATCACTTTTGTGTTCTGGAAAAGGTCTTTAATAATTACCTACAGTCTGTAGTTATATCTGGCAGACCTTTCTCTTTTTGCTTACTCATTTTTTATGGAGCAGAGACAAGGCATTTAAAAGTGCATTTCGGGTAGTGGTTTGCTCATGGGACATTAAAGGGTAGTGTCCTCGGTCTGCCATTGCCAATTGTCATTTTCGGGAACGGAAGTATAAACTGTGAGAAGTGTTTTTCTAAACCCAGGACATAGTTTATCTTTTCTTTTTTATTTCAGTTTCTTCCTTTATGAAGATGTGGTATTCATTTGGGTTCAAGGAACAAAGCTTTCTTCCATCCTTATTGTAAAGAAACTTATAGATTAGAATCAGAAGGTGGATCTTTCTGGACCATATAACATATAACAAATAAACCATATGTATGAGGTAAAATCAATGGCTTGTGTATGCTTTGTTATCTCTGCTTTTTCCTTCAGTCTCTCTTCATTATCTCTCTGTACCATCTTGTTATTTGCCAGTCTATTTCTAGGATGAAATCTACAGGGGTCATACACATACAAAGTTAAAAAAAAAAGCACATTAATGTCATCTTCTAGATATGACTGACCTTTGCACCCAGGAAATCACAGCTATTGTAGTTATCTCCACAAGATCAGCACAAGATCAAGACAGTCAACATTCTACTATAAATAAACTATTGGTCTCTTTCCACCATCTTGATGCCTGTGGAGGCCTGCTAGGAACAGAACTTCTAGCAGCAAGTGTGTCTGGAAGGCTGTGGTTCGAGGCCATTTTTCCTGGCTACAAGGGAGGTCTCTGGAACCAAAGAGAACACACGGCTCTTCTTAAAACTGAAGGCGTTTATGCCTGAGATGAAACGGAGATCTACTTAGGCAAGAGATGTGCTTATGTGTACAAAGCAAAACACAATACAGTGACTCCTGGAGGCAAACCAAGCAAACCCAGAGTGATCTGGGGAAAAGCAACTCGGGCCCACGGAAACAGTGCTGTGGTTCGTGCCAAATTCCAAAGCAACCTATCTGCAAAGGCCATTGGACACAGAATCCATGTGATGCTGTACCCATCCAAGATTTAAACTAATGGAAAGTAGATAAATAAAAGTAGATTTGTAGGTGCATGTGTGCTATAAACTGTGTGGAGGTCAGAAAATAAGTTTTGGGAATCAATTCTTTCCTGTTGACTTTGTGAGATCCAACCAAAGACCCACACATCATCAGGCCTGCAAGAAAGGCCTCTACTCCATGAACCATCTTGCCACCTGGCCTTTTGCCCCTCTATGTTATTCCTTTTTGCACAACTTTGACCTTGTGTATGGACATCTGACGAAGACCATTTTGAGACTGTTTGTCCTTTGAAAACTCCCTCATATAATGCTCTGCTCTTTGTTTCTTTTTTCTCATCATCAAAACACAAGCTAAAGAAACGGCGATGGGTATTTCTCTACTCATGGTATTCCGGGTTTCCCCCTGGTATCTAGTGTCCCATGAAATTCCTTCTAGCTATTCTTTATAAATCTTTCAGTTAATGGATTCTTTCAGGTTTTCTTCACCCAAGAAAGCCTTCCTTTTGTTTTTGTTGCTGAAGGCTACTTATACTTCATAAAGACTTCTGGTTTGATGAGCCTTCTTTTCAGTTCTTTAGAGTGTGTGCTTTTTCTCTCTGACTTTTATAACTTTATGACCACTCCTCCACTTGGAAGCCATTGCTTCTCTAAAGATAATGTGTATTTATTTTTTATTTTTTTATTTTTTTTAGGCTTTGGTGAATGTCTTTGTTTTTTTCAATCTTTGTTGCTACTGGTTTTTCTCAAACAAGGTCCCAGTGTGATGGACTGGCTGTCCTGGCAGTTGATATGTAGAACATGTTAGCCTCAAACTCACAGAGATCCTCCTGTTCCTGCCTCTCAAAGTGCTAGCATTAAAGGTGTGTATTATGATGTCCAATGTTTGTTCAGTTGTTTGACTTAGCTTTTAGAAATTTGTTTGTCATATGAAGTGGAAACTTACGGTGTCTCTAAAATGTCAGTTGTGTTGGATGGTAGTTTGCTGGGGCAGACAAGTGAAGGAGTGTTTTCCTGAAGCAGACACAGGTGAAAGGATGTTTTGCTAAAGTAGATGTGTAAAGAAATATTTTTGCTGAAGCAGCACAGGTAAAAAGATGTTTGGCTAAAGCAAACGTGAAACGATGCATGATGCGAAGAAGGACCCAACAGACGGTGGATGATGCTGGACGGTATTGGTATGCCTTACCATTGTTTATTGGTCATCGTTTGTTATGACTTCACACACACACACACACACACACACACACACACACACACACACCACACACACACACACACACACACACACACACACACACACACACACCACACACACACACACACACACACACACACACACACACACACATCAAAAAACTTCAAGTGGTGTTCTGGTGGTTTCTTGCCACTCCATGGACTCAGGCCAATTGGGAATGTGATGTCAGCTGATACAGACTCCCATCGAGTTTTGCTAAGACAGACTCATGTCACGTAATATTTTGCTGAGGCGAGACACATGGTGTTTGGAGGGAGTGGTCTGTGATGGGCTTGCATAGCTAGCTTTGCAATGCTTTGCTGGCCTTATATCTTCACTGATCTTCACTTCATTGAGAGAGGCACGGGAGAGAAATTCTCCTGGCGTTCCAGCTGCGCCTGGTTGCTCCCACTGGACTCGGGCCGATTCTGCTGACACCTGGCTGTTTCTGCTGGGTAATGCCGGTGTGTCTTTGCTCTCCTGACACTACTGAACTGGACTGCTGGCGTATATCCTGACAACAAAGATTGGACTCGCCCTGCTAGGAACTATTTGTAAACAGGTCCACTTCCCCGTATCCTAATAACCTTACTTTTCTACTATCTCTGGTGGATGGTGGTCTAGAAGGGAGGTTAAGTCAATTAAGAAACTTTATTAAAAGTAGGATTTGAAAAATCTAAGCTAATGTCTAGGTGTAGATATTCTGGGTTTAAATAAGGGTTCTTTAAGGGTTTTTTTTTTCCTTTTGGATTATGCCTTTTGAAAAATTTGGAAGTAGTTTTAGCCATTTCTTTCTCAATTTTTTCTCTTATTGCAATCCTTTTCTCCTGCGAATTGGTGATACAAGCAAAATAACAAACATTATGGTGTTACACGTGTTACGATTTGTTTTTTATATACCTTTTCTCTCTGTTGTTCAGACTGGTAATTTATCTTCAGGTTTATTGACGCTTCCTCCTGCCATTTTTCTTCAGACAGGCTGGCTTCCCTCCAGTGTGCTGAGAGCTGAGAATGCAGCTGTGTCCCACCATACGGTGCTCTTCCGCAGTTTGCATTGTTATTGAATTATGTCAGTGACTTTTTAGTGACTTGTTATTACTATTTTCAGTTCTCAGTTTTTCATTTGATCTTCTTTGTATCTTCTATTTACTAGGAAATCTCCAGTCATTTCAAGCATGCTCTTGTTCCCAGTGCTCCAGCCCCATGGTTTCTGTCCTTTACTCATGGAAATGAGTTACCTGTAGAATGCTGCTTCTAGATAGGGGAGTATAATTTTCTCAAAATTTTAATAGTGCTATTTTGGAATGTTTCTTCAATTTGTTTTCAGTACTAAGGAAAACCTAAGTGGTTTAGTAGAAAAGAACAAGGAGGTTGTATATGTGTGTGGTATCATCGGAGACACTTGAGCCACGTTCTTTGGAATTGAATCTCAGCTAAATATTTTTGTCTATGTGATCTTAGGCAATTGGTGAACTGATTATTACACAATTCTCCTCTTTATCAAACTGGCCTAGCCCATAGTGTCTACCTGATAATGTGATTCAGTGAGTTCGTAACTATAACTGCGATTTGGAAACTACCACTTTAAAACCTGAAATATTTGAAGTTCATATAGCACTTGATGCTTATTCTTCCACGCCAGGTCCTTTGTTCAGTTAATCCTTGTCACTGCTGCACACTTCTAGGCTAAGAGGTTGCCATCATGACAATGTGCCCAGTGTAGTACGACCTATTGAAGCTTATGCACAACTAGCTTACAAATCAATGAGACTCAGACTATGGTTATTTTATTTGGTTTTGACGATTACTTTGGGGGTAACCCCTAATCTACCTTTCTAAACACTGGCCTGGCTACCTCCCCAGTGGTGTACCACAAACACTTGCTTTTTCCCCTGGCTGTGTGTTCACTGTCCATTTTCTCTCATGGTGCCTTCTCCTCTCTCCTTGTTGTTTACCTGTTTTTCCTTTACACTCAACCAGGTAACTTGAAAATCCACCCATCCTCTAGTCCCTCTAGTAATTGCTGTGACCATTTTTTCTTTTTCTTTTTTAATTAAATAATTAATTTACTTACTTATTTATTTATTTATTTACATTCTACATGTTGCCCCCTCCTTTTCCCCCTGCCAGAGTTCTTCACCTCTTCTACCCTCCTCTTCGCCTCTGAGAGAGTGTGCTTCCCCTTGCCCCCATAGGACTGAGGTTAGGGACCCTATGGAAGAGTTAAAAGAAGGATTGAAAGAGCTGAAGGGGATGGCAACCCCATAGGAAGAACAACTGTGTCAACTAACTTGGATCCCTGGGAGTTCCCAGAGACTAAGCCATCAACCAAAGAGCACCCGTGGGCTGGCCTGTGGCCCCAGGCACATATGTAACAGAGGACTGCCTTGTCTATTCTTAATCGGAGAGGAAAAGCCTAATCCTATAGAGATTTGATGGCCCAACATTTTTATTTAACCAGTAGTTTTAAATTAAGGAACAAGGTTTGCCCAACCAAAGCTGGTAACCGTGAGAATTCACTCAGAGGCCTAAATGGTTGGGAACAGAATTTATCATTACAATACATAGCAATAGACCAAATCTCAACAGCCCAGACCACTTGGGTAGTCAAGTATTAAAGACAGGATTTATGTTCAGGGAGCTTTACCTTAGAGCAATAGCCTTAGATACTATATTATATTAGTAGGAACACAATCAACAGTAAAATAGCTGTTCTAAATTAGTAGCGCAGTTTGAGCACCAATATAGTCTGCTAACATGGGTGGAGGTTCACTTGTAATATATTTTGTTCTGCATGTATGGACACCTTTAACTTTGATATCCATAGAGACTTGACTGTTTCGAAATGTCTGTGTCCTTTACCAGACATCACCTAAAATAACAAATAAGCAAAACCAGTGCAGTCACGTAGATCATTTTCAGTGAAACCATGGTGGTATCTCTCGCCACCATCTGTAGCACAGGATAGAAAGCAGACGGAAAAATTGTAGATAATGTACGGAGAGAATGTCACATCTAACCATCCACAGAGGTGCACACAACGGTAAGCAGATTGAGTCATTGAGCGCAGATGGAAGACTTCTTCAAACCCAAGGGATTAAATAGGATAGAAAGTGGGTAAGGTTTTGTGGGAGAGGTGAGGTGCATGAAATGTAAACAGGTAAAATGTAAAAATGTAAAATTAATTCTGTGTTCTGGTCCTCAAGCTGTAAGGGTCCAGACTCAAATAGTATGTAATTGCAAAGAGTGTTTTATTCTGCAGAAGTCACATGCTAGAGTCTCCTATTACCAGAAAAGAGAGATACCTGAGTGAGCTCGCAGGCTCAATTTAAAGCACATTAGGGAATTCTGGGTTGGTGACTTCTATGTTAATATGTTGGACATTCCATTACTGGGTTGTCGGGGCTGGAGACTTGCTGGGGAGGACTGGAAACTGTTGCTGAGGAAGTAGCTGAGGAAGTCTCGAAACTGCTGCTGACCCATTGTCTTTGCCTCGGGCCAGGTGGCTGGGCAGCTTCTGAGGCCTGGACTTGCCTGGAAGTACCCAGTTCTTGGAAACAGAGATTTAGGCCTAGTCTCCTTAACTGCCAATTTGAAACCTGTCATGGAATCAGCCTAGCCTTCTCAAAAACTTTTCTGGCATTGATAACAACTATCTCCCCATTTGTGCAGTATGGGAATGAAGAGTCTGTGAAGAACTGAATGACAGTCTCTAAAGTAGAGCTTAGGAATCAGAAGACTTAAAGGGAAATCTGTACATAGGTTATGGTTTAAGTGGGAATCCCCACCCCACTCCCAATAGGCTCATTTGTGTCACGGTTGGTGCTTAGTTGAGTGTTTTTGGGAAAGATTCAGATGTGTGTCATTGGAGGCTGGGCTTTGAGGTTTCAAAGCCTCCCAAGCAAGATCAGGTTCTCTCTGCCTCCAACTTGTGAATAAGGATGTGAGCTCTTAGCTACTGCTCTTACATGCTTGCCTGCCACCATGCTCCCCACCATGAAGGTCATGGACTCACTCTCTTACACTATAAACAAACTCTCAATTAAATGTTTTTAAATATGATATCTTGGTCGTGGCATCTTTTGGTAGAGATAGAAAAACAACTAGGACATTTGGGCTTTCAACTTCTTTCTTTGATCTATATTATTAGCAACAAGGTTTCTAACCTTGATGTTCCTATACCTCAAGGAAAAAGTATTTCTTCTGAAATAGTAAGACTTAATGCACAAAGTAAGATTGTTGTTGTGGAAAGGAATGAGGAAGAAAGAAAGCCCGCCAAGAAAATACTCAATAGTACATAAGAAAGTCCGCTACCAGGAAGTAGAAATAATAGACAATGAGATTCAAACAGGAAAAATAGATTATCTGGGCTTATAATTTAATGGTTTTTACCTACTCAGTGCTAGGCTCTGGGTTCAATCCCTAGCTTTTTAAGAAAATCAGGTGGATAATCAATATCAGAGGCTCATCTTGTGGCTTTAAGAAGCTGACAGGAACTGGGCAGTGGTGGCGCACACCTTTAATCCCAGCACTTGGGAGGCAGAGGCAGGCGGATCTTTGAGTTTGAGACTAGTCTGGTCTACAGAGTGAGTTCCAGGACAGCCAGGACTACACAAAGAAACCACGTCTTGAAAAACAAACAAACAAACAAACAAACAAGAAAGAAAAAAAGCTGATAGGAGACAAATGATGGAGAAAACTAAAGGAAAGAAAATACCAAGTAAGTTATAAAAGAAAATATTACCACGACCTGGATACATGTGTTTCAATTTTTTTGAAACTCTAAATACAATGGGAATTGTATAATTCTGTAACATACTCTTGTTTATCTCTTTTGGCCCTTTCTAATAATATATGTTTTTCCTCAACTTTTTGGAAAAACTTATATTAGAGATTGGAAAGTAAACAACTTACTGTTCATAGTTTCCATGGTCTGTGACAGAGCGCTGCTCTATAAAATGTGAGCAGACACCACTGAAGGAATTACTCACGAGGAGAAACTTTGTTTTCTAATAGAGCAAGTTCTTTTATGAGCCTCTCCTTTCTAGTCCTTTTTGTCTGGAACGCTAACAAGATGTCACAGACACACTAGCCATTTTGTAGCAGAAATTATGGAATTCTCAGTTCTGATACTTTGAACTGTGGAAATCGACATTAGCAACCAAGGACCACTGGGTTTCATGCTCCAGAGAGTCCTGTTTGGCTGAGCTACTGTATGCTGGCTTTTAAAATATTCAAATAAATACAGTTTTTACTCATACTTACAAAGTATAGACACACACACACACACACACACACACACACACACACACACTACAAAATCATGTATAAAATGTAGAAGAAGAGTGATGCCAGATTTCTTAGAGTAGAAGATAATAGGGTAGTGACTGAATAGTTCGGAAAGAGTCATTTTCAACCTTGACTTTTTTTTTGAATTTTTACATTGTCAAAATACAGTAAGGTGTGATTGACATAGAAATGTAAAATTTTTAAATATTATCTCTAACACACCCTTCTTGGGAAAGTAGCAGGGGTAGTGTCTACCAAAGTGAAGGTAAGAGATGGGAAGGCACAGAATCTAGGAAAGATGGGCTGGCTGGCTTATGGATGAGAGGCACAAGGAAGAGCCTAAAAGGCCAGTGCCCCTGAGAACAAGAGCAGACTTCTGGGGAACATTGCTACAGGAAGACCATAAGATAGCTAAATTTGATTATAATAATACTAACTATTATTCATTTACATGTGTGTATCTATGTATCTATGTGTGAGTCTGTGTATGTGTGTGTGTCTGTGTTTGTGTGTGCATGTGTGTGTGAGTCTATGTATGCGTTTGTGTGTCTTTTTTGTGTATATGTGTGAGTGTGAGTCTCTGTGTGTGTCTGTGTATGCTAGTCTCTGTGTGTGAGTCTCTGTGTGTATCTGTGTATGTGATATTCTTTCCCCCTTCCCCTTCCCCCTCCCCTTTCCTCTCCCTCTCCCAAAAGGAAGGTTTGACGAGTAGGGTCCCAGAGATTGAGCCTTCAGACTTGGCAGCTTGTACCATTACCTCCAAGCCATTTCATAGGCCCAAATAAAATTTTTTAAAAAGTATCTTTAAAACTTTGGAACATTGGTGACAGAGTTAACCAGAGATTTAAAAAGAATACAATATAGGCAAATCAACATGCAAAGGTTTAACAGAAAGAAAACA
Source organism: Mus minutoides (assembly GCA_902729485.2). Taxonomy (NCBI): domain Eukaryota; kingdom Metazoa; phylum Chordata; class Mammalia; order Rodentia; family Muridae; genus Mus; species Mus minutoides. The sequence goes on from LR750124.1 coordinate 776,171, forward strand.
CACACACACACACACACACATATACACACACAAACACACACACACACACAACTTTAGTAAGTACTATATATTTAGTCACATCAGTTATGTAGAAAGCCGCACACTGTTTTAAGCATAACAGGAAACTAGGGCGAGGAGGATGAAATGGGATATACGAAATGCCTTCCTGATACATAGGACTTTATTACACATTCATGCACACACACACACACACACACACACACACACACACGACTTTATTTTCTTTTATTAGGTAGTTTCTTTATTTATGTTTCAAATGTTATCCCCTTTCCTGGTTTCCCGTCCGAAAACTCCCTCTCCCTTCCCCCCTCTCCCTGCTCACCCACCCATCCACTTCCACTTCCCTGTCCTGGCATTCACCTACACTGGCACATAGAGCCTTCACAGGACCAACGGCCTCTTCTCCTATTGACATCTGACAAGGCCATCCTCTGCTATGTATGCAGCTGAAGCCATGGGTCCCTTCATGTGTAATCTTTGGTTGGTGATTTAGTCCCTGGGAGCTCTGGGGGTTCTCGTTAGTTCATACTGTTATTCCTCCTATGGGGCTGCAAACCCCTTCAGCTCTTTGGTTCCTTTCTCTAGCGCCTCCATTGGGGACTTTGTGCTCAGTCCGATGGTTGGCTGCAAGCATCCACCTCTGTATTTGTCAGGATCTGGCAGAGCCTCACACATGTGACTGTAAAGTGTGGAGAGGATACCAGAAGGAGCCACTGGAGGAGCATAATGTGGTGGCACACGCCCTTAATCCCAGCACTCGGGAGGCAGAGGCAGGCGGATTTGAGTTCGAGGCCAGCCTGGTTTACAAAGTGAGTTCCAGGACAGCCAGGGCTACAGAGAAACCCTGTCTGTCCCCCCCAAAAAAGAGAGCCTTTGATAATAAGGGGAGCTGCATAGGGACTGCTATAGGGCTTTTGGGTTTTAGGTTTCTAACACCATTTGCCTATGTATATCACAGCTTTGAAGAAGGATAAGAGAAAGAAGTCTCCGAAACAGAGTAAACTTACTCGTCATACTTATAATTTCTGAACGTACAGAGTTCTATGTATACTTTCTTCCTTCTGGCGAAGCTCTTCTTCCTTTTGTAGTCTTGGCAAGTCACCCTCACTGTGTGGGATTTACCAGACCTGGAGAGTCTGTGATCTTCCTCAGCAGAATTAGGCTCGCCACTCACAGAGCTGCAAACCCTGTGCCATCTTGTGTAACACGGCTTGTTTTGGGTGCGTTGTTTTCAGGCTTATCCTAGGACGGGATTGGGAAGTGGTGGGCTTGATTTTGTCGTTTGGTTTCTTAGGTCCTTGATAGCGTTTAGTGGTGTGTAATTGTAGTAGGTATTCTGTAACCACTGAATAAAAGAAGAACGGAGTATAAGCTGGGAAAGTTGTACAAAGCCCTGGCCCCTTGCTTTGATCAGACCTGTTAGATTTCTCTTAACAACACTGGGTGTAATTAACCTTAAGGACAGTAAGAATTAAAAATCTTTCTTTAAATGATTACAGGATTCTATTTTATTAATCATCCTAACCTTATTACTTAAAAACCTATGATAATAAGATGTTTTCTAGCTGGGCAGTAGTAGCTCACGCCTTTAATCCCAGCACTTGGGAGGCAGAGGCAGGCGGATTTCTGAGTTCAAGACCAGCTTGGTCTACAGAGTGAGTTCCAGGACAGCCAGGGCTACACAGAGAAACCCTGTCTCAAAAAACCAAAAAAAAAAAAAAAAGTTTTTTTTTTTTTCTAGTCTGAGAATGCGGCTCAGTGGGCTGAGCTACACGCATGCACAAAATCCCAGGTTGAATTTCTAGCGCACACATAACGGGCCACAGTGGCGCAGCTGTGTCTTTCTGGTATTATCTGAAAAACTACAAGAAGGCTCCTTTTAATATTTGATCCATTTCAGCTTTTATACAATTTGCAATATCCGGTGGCTTTGGTTTTATTTATTTTTTTGAGACTGCATCTGATGATGGTTTTATTTATTTATTTATTTATTTATTTATTTATTTATTTATTGATGTCTGCGTCTAAGCTGACCTTGGGTTCCTGACCCTCCTACCCTGTACTCCCCAGATGCTAGGATTGCAGATGTGTGCCATCTCATCTGGTGTGTCTTCAGTCTCTCTTCTCTAAAATGTTTTCCCTATAGATGATAAGCTTCCGGAGGGCAAGTCATGCCTGTCTTAGATTGTTTCTCAGTATTTGTTAGAGAGCCTGGCCAGTGTGGACACATAGCGGTTGAATAAATATCCCCTGGGGATTATTCTCTGGCTATCTCAGAAAAATCTAGTTGTTCCAGACATTTTGGAAAACTACGTTTAAGTCAAAATCAAGTGTCTGGGACTTTGCATATAGTCCTTGTCAGCTGTTATGTAACGTCAACTCCCTGTGTTCTTGGAGGACTTTCCATTTCCTGTGTACTCAGGGCTATTTCACTTTAATTACCTCTTCAAAATTTTTCTCTTTCATGAGGCCTTTCTGAGTTAATCTTTTCTTCTGAGCCTCAGCAACTTAGAGTAGAGAGCAGTGGTTTATGTAAGGAAGGCATTTTGTTTTTATCTCCCCAGTGTTAAACTGTAATGATTTGGGGCTGAGTTTTGTGCCTGGATAAAGCTCTCTGTACATTTTAATGAGTTTCTAATCTGAATGATTCAAATCTACAAGCTGGCTTTCTTTTGAATACATGCAAGTGAAAAAGTTAAGGACCTGGCAAACATTATGTTAGATTTTGCCAAACCCAACCGTTTGAAATGCAATTTAAATGTTTAGCCAAATCCCAGACATCACTCTGTTTGTTCCCTTTTGACCAAAAGCTGCAGTTTGCCAAGAGACTGAATGAAAGTATATATCTAAGCTACTGACTTCATAAAACCCCTCCAGCCTTTAAACAGACACTTATGTGGTAGCTTCATATAGCAACTGTTAGCTATTCATTGACATGTCACCCTCCACCTCTTTCCTTACCCCTCTCTTCCCACTACCTTTACCCCGGGTTTTAGCTTTATAGACTGACTTAGGAGAACACGATAGGTCAGGAATAGATCTAACTCTGGATGAGCTCTTACGGCTTGCTTCAAAGTAGATACACATCAGCTATGCTGTGTACTAGGCAGTGTGACAAGTGTTTTACATGTATTTTAATCTTCACACCAATCCTGTGATGTTAGTTTTATTTTTCCCATTTTACTCAAAAGGAAATTGGAAACCGGTTTGAGGAATAAGCAGTTTATCCTGTTATAAAACTCCCATGTTTAGAACCAACTCTTGAGATTAAGACCGTCTGGAGCAGTGTGTCCTTCCTCCCCCCTCCTCCCCAATGCCCGAGAATGCTCGCAGAATTATATTTATATCACTTGAGTTATAGACCATTTTAATTAAGGCTTCCTATGTAGTTGATGTTATTAGCTATTTCTCTTGATCTCAACTATGCATCTTATCTGTGATAAAAACTTATATTTTATTAATACGAATCAGAAAGTTCTTAAATATACTGAATCAGAGGCTTTTAAAAGATTTTGACAAGATTTGGTAAGAAACTAAATTTTAAACAAAATTTAGTAGGAAATGGGGGGAAGAGGGAGGGAGGGAGAGAAAGGGAGAGAGACAGAGATATGCAGTTGGGTAGAGATATGGAGAGGATCTGGGAGGAATTAGGAGAAAACATCAAAATCTATTGTGTGAAAAATATAAATAAAAATAATTCAGTTGTGAAAATATTAGGTATATTGTACATGTCCCTCAAAACAATTATAGAAATATTAAGTTGGTGAGATGTGGTATGGCAATTTGTTTGTTAGGCATTGAAGCTTGGACAATGTTATTGTGAAAACTTAGTGGTAATGGGTTTTTTTTTTTTTTTGAGCTTTGGCTGCATTAAAAGATTATATGATCTTAGAATTAGGTGGAAAATATACTTTTTAAGTTATATTTTCTGGTTAGATTATATGTGGTTAAGGAAGAGTTTCAAAAATTTATATGGACATACCTAAGTAGTTTCAGAACAGGAGATACACAGGTGTATGTATTGGATTCTTAGAACTTAACTATTGTTCAGAGTTCACTGAAAACACATAACTGAGAGGGTGGGAAGGGGGTGGAGGAGAAAGGATGGTATATTTTAAGAATTAAGCTCACACTATTATAGAGACTTGGCAAGCAAAAAAAAAAAAAATAAACCAACAAAAAACTCTGTAAAACATGAAAGGAGACAGAGCTTCGAGAAGAACTCTATGAAGGTGTACCATGGCAACACTCTACAGTCTACCAAGACCTTCAGCTTCCTAGAGCAGGCCTAGCCACATCGGAGGAGGGACTGTTTCATGGAAGTCTGCTGCCTCACATGACAATTTCATCTTGAACGTGCCATCACAGAAACATCTGGAGTTTTTAATCAGATGTCTGAGTACAGTGCTGTAGTCTAGTGGTTCTGGACCATCCGAATGCTGGGACCCTTTAATATACAGTTGTTGTGGTGACCCTCAGCCATAAAATGATTTCATTGCTATTTTATGGCTATAATTTTGCTGCTACTGTTATGAATCATGATGTAAATATCTGATATGCAGGATACCTGATATGCAACCCCTGTGAATGGGTTGTTTGATCCTCAAGGGGTTGTGACTAAGAGGTTGAGAACCCTTGCTCTGGTCAACCTGACTCATAACATTAATCATGACAATAGCAGACATGCAATTTGAATGTATGTGCTGATTTAAAATAAAATCTGTAGCTAGTTGAAGGAGACAGTTATGTCTAACTGGAGAAAACTCAGAATAAAATAATGATTATCTTTAAGTATCTGAATTTGGAAATACTAAATAGAACCCCAGGTAGGACATGAATCTTCAGGCAGAAATGATGTGGGTGATAGGTTAGCTATTAAAGAGAGCTCTCTTCAGTCCTTTGTGTAATATCACCACTTAGGATCTTTTCAGACACAAAATCAACATATTCAGTTCTTTAAAAAAATTGAATTCAAGGACTTCTGGGGTAGATTAGAAATAGTTACCTCTGTGTGACAGCCATTAATGAAAAGTCAGGATAATAAATGATTGACTCTATTTAAAAGAAATGAAGAATATCCGAAACACAAAAGAAGTGACGTGACTTCTGTCTTAGGGTTTCCATTGCTGTGAGGAGACACTGTGACCAAGGCACCTCGTAAAGGCAAACATTTAGTTGGTGCTTGCTTACAGTTTCAGAGGTTCAGTCCATTATCATCATGACAAGAAGCATGGCAGCATGCAGGCAGACATGGTGCTGGAGGAGACAGGAGTTCTACGTCTTGATCTGAAGGAATCCTCAGGCAGCCAGGGTAGAGGTGGTCTTCCTCACTAGGCAGAGCCTGAGCAGAGGAGGCCTCAAAGCTCACTTTTGTTTTTAACCCAAAGTTGGAGTTATCCTTGTGAATTCTTTTTTTTTTTTTAAATTTAATTTTCTTTATAATTCATTTTCTATACTCCATATTTTATTCCCTGCCCCTCCCCATCCACCCTCTGACTGCTCCACATCCCACACCTTCTCCTCACCCCACCCATCTCCATGTGGATGCCCCCACCCTCCACCCCACCGGACCTCTAAACTCCCTGGGGCCTCCAGTCTCTTGAGGGTTAGGTGCATCATCTCTGAATGAACACAGACCTGGAAGTCCTCTACTGTATGTGTGTTGGAGGCCTCGTATCAGCTGGTATATGCTGTATGTTTGGTGGTCCAGTGTTTGAAAGATCTCAGAGGTCCAGATTAATTAAGACTGCACTGCTGGTCCTCCTACAGGATTGCCTTTCTCCTCAGCTTCTTTTCAGCCTTTCCTAATGCAACAAAGGGTCAGCTGCTTCTGCCTATTGGTCGGGTGCAAAATATCTGCATCTGACTCTTTCAGCTGCTTGTTGGGTCTTTTGGAGGGCAGTCATGATAGATCCCTTTTTGTGAGTGTTCTATAGCCTCAGTAATAGTATCAGGCCTTGGGACCTCCTCTTCAGCTGGATCCGACTTTGGGCCTGTCACTGGACCTTCTTTTCCTCAGGCTTCTCTCCATTTCCATCCCTGTAATTCTTTCAGTCAGAAACAATTATGTGTCAGAGGTGTGACTGTGGGATGGCAACCCCATCCCCCACTTGATATCCTGTCTTCCTGCTGGAGGTGGGCTCTATAAGTTCCCTCTCCCTACTCTCAGACATTTCATTAAAGGTGAGTCCTGGGAGTCTCTCACTTCCCAAGTCTCTGGTGCATTCTGGTGCATAGCCCCAATCTCCTATTTCCTGAGGTTGCCTGTTTACATTCTTTCTGCAGGCCCTCAGAGCACACAACTCCTGTGTTAGTTTTCAGAGAACCCTTCCATGCCAGGACTTGTGGAGATCTGGAGCCGAGCAGATTCTTGTCTAAGCTGGCCAAGTTCTTACAGCGTGAATTCTTTAAATATTTTGATTATTAACCCTCTGACAGATGTAGGGCTAGTGAAGATCTTTTCCCATTTTGTAGGATGCCATTTTATCCTGTTGATACTATTCTTTGCCTTATAGAAGGTTTTCAGTTTCATGAGGTCCCATTTGTCAATGGCTGATCTTAGGGCTTGAGGCATTGGTGTTTTGTTCAGGAAATTATTTCCTGTATCAATTCATTGAAGGTGCTTTCCTACTTTCTTTTCTATTACGTTTAGTGTATCCAGTATCATGTTGAGGTCCTTGATCCACTTGGACTTGAGTTTTGTGTAGGATGATAAATATGGGCCTATTTTCATTCTTCTACCTATAGATACCCAGTTAGACCAGCACCATTTGTTGAAGAAACTTTCTCTTTTCTTTCCATTATATGGTTTTGGCTTCTTTGTCAAAAATGAAGTGTCCATAAGTGTCAAAAGCCTTTAATTTATTTATTTCTTCCTTGACCAAGTTATCATTGAGTAAAGCATTGTTTAGCTTCCATGTGTATGTGGGCTTTCTGTTGTTTTTGTTGTTATTGAATACCAGCTTTAGTCCATGGTGATCTGATAGAATACATGGGATTATTTCAGTCTTCTTGTATCTGTTGAGACCTGTTTTGTGACCAATTATATGGTCAATCTTGGAGAAGGTGCCATGAGGTGCTGAGAAGGTGTATTGTTTTGTTTGATGATGAAATGTCCTATAGATATATGTTAAATCCATTTGGTTCATAACCTCTGTTAGTTTTACTGTGTCTCTGTTTAGTTTGTGTTTCCGTGATCTGTCCATTGCTGAGAGTGGGGTGTGGAAGTCTCCCACTATTATTGTGTGAGGTATGATGTGTGCTTTGAGCTTTAGTAAAGTTTCTTTTATGAATGTGGGTGTCCTTGCATTTGGAACATAGATGTTCAGAAGTGAAAATTCAGCTTGGTAGATTTTTCCTTTGATTAGTATGAAGTGTCCTTCATTATGCTTTTTGATAACTTTTGATTGAGAGTTGATTTTATTCGATATTAGAATGGTTACTCCAGCTTGTTCCTTGGGACCATTTGCTTGGAAAAATTTTTTCCAGCCCTTTAGTAGTATCTGTCTTTGTCACTGAGGTGCATTTCCTGTATGTAGTAAAATGCTGGGTCCTGTTTATGTATCCAGTCTGTTAGTTTATGTCTTTTTAATGGGAATTGAGTCCATTGAAGTTAAGAGATATTAAGGAAAAGTGAGTGTTGCTTCCTGTTACTTTTGTTGTTAGAGGTGGAATTATGTTTGTATGGCTATCTTCTTTTGGGTTTGTTTAAAGAAGATTACTTTCTTGCTTTTTCTAGGGTGTCATTTCCCTACTCGTGTTGGTGTTTTCCATCTATTATCCTTTGTAGGGCTGGAATTATGGAAAGATATTGTGTAAATTTGTTTTTGTCATGGGATATCTTGGTTTTTCCATCTATAGTAATTGAGATTCTCTCACCTGAGATTCTCTCTTCTATCTCTTGTATTCTGTTGGTGATGCTTGTGTATATGACTCCTGATCTCTTTCCTAGGTTTTCTATCTCCAGGGTTGTCTCCCTTTGTGTGATCAATTTTTGAGAAAGTCCTGTGCTGAAAAGGTATATATTGTTTGAGTTTGGGCGAAATGTTCTATAATATCTGTTAGGTCCATTTGTTTTATAATGTTTGTTAGCTCCAGTATTTTTCTAGTTTTTGTCTGATCACCTTTGCCTTTGTTAAAGTGAGCATTGGAGTCTCCTAATATGAATGTATGAGGGTCAATGTATGGTTTAAGCTTTAGTAATGATTCTTTTACAGATGTGGGTGTCCTTGCATTTGGGGCATAGATGTTGAGAATTGAAGGATCATCTTGGTGGATTTTTTCTTTGATGAGTATAAAGTATCCTTCTCTGTCTCTTTTAATTAGTTTTGATCTGAAGTCTATTTTGTTAGGCATTTGAATAGTTATACAGCTTGTTTCTTATGTCTCTTTGAAACATCTTTTTCTAATCCTTTACTTTGACATAATGTCTCTCTTTGATGCTGTGACATGTTTTTTTGTGTGCAGCAGAAGGCTAGATCCTATTTTTTCATCTAGTCTGTTAGTGTGTGTCTTTTTATTGTGCAATTGAACCCATTGCTATTGAGATATGATTGTTAATTCCCATTACTTTATAGTTGCAGTTGTTGTTGTTGTTGTTGTTGGCGGTGGCGGCGGCGGTGGTGGTGGTGGTGGTGGTGGTGTGTGTATGTCTGCTTCCCTTCCCTAGATGTTGCTGATATGAGATTATTTATTTCCTGTGTTTTCATGGATGCATTTAACTTCTTTGGGTTGGAGTTTTCCTTTTAGTATGTTATGTACAGCTAGATTTGTGGATAGATACTGTTCAAATTTGACTTTATTATGAAATTTTTGTTTTCTGCATCTATGGTGATTAAAAGCTTTGCAGGGCTGGGCACGGTGGTGCATGCCTTTAGTCCCAGCACTTGGGAGGCAGAGGCAGGCAGATTTCTGAGTTCAAGGCCAGCCTGGTCTACAAAGTGAGTTCCAGGACAGCCAGGGCTATACAGAGAAACACTGTCTCAAAAAAAAAAAAAAAAAAAGCTTTGCAGGGCATAGCAGTCATTATGGGCTGGTATCTATGTATCTATAGACTCTTAGAGTCTGAATAGGTCCTTGGTTTTAGAGTCTCTCTTGAGAAGTCTGGTGTAATTCTGATAGGTCTGCCTTTTTATGTTACTTGTTCTTTTTCTGTTACAGCCTTTAATATTCTTTCATTGTTCTTTATTCTTATTGTTTTAATTATTATGTGGCCATGGAATTTTCTTCTCTGGTCCAATCTATTTGGTGTTCTCTGCTTCTTATATCTTTATAGGGATGTCCTTCTTTAGGTTAGGAAATTTTTCTTCTATGATTTTGTTCAAAATATTTTCTGGATCTTTGAGCTAGAATTTTTTTCCCTTCTTCCATTCCCATTATTTGTAAGTTTGGTCTTTTTTGAGTGTCCCAGGTGTCCTGTACGTTTTCTAGACTTAATCTTTTTTGACCAATATATAAATTTCTTCTATTGCATCTTAAACATCTGAAATTCTGTCTTCCATCTCTTGTATTCTGTTGGCAAAGCTTGCCTCTGTAGTTTCTTTTCACTTTCTCAGATTTTTTTCATATCCAGAATTCCTCAATTTGTGTTTTCTTTATTGTTTCTATTTCCATTTTTAGGCCTAGAGTACTTTTATTTGCTTTTTTTCATGAACATTTCTTCAAGTATATTTTAGCCTTTTGAGTTTCCTCTTGAAAAATTTTTTCCCATTATGTAGGCTGCTGCCTTGTCTGACAGTGTCCTTTGCTTTACAAAAGCTTTTCACTTTCATGAGGTTTCATTTATTGTTGATCTTAATGCCTCTGCTATTGGTATTCTGTTCAGGAAGCCTTCTCCTGTGCCAGTGTGTTCATGACTATTCCCCACTTTCTCCTCTATCAGGTTTAGTTACTATACAGATTTTAAAAACCTCTTACTTTTTCTCTCTTACTAACATTTTTCATTCTTTAACTTTTTAACATTAAGAATATTCTGTATATGGCGTATAAAGAAATTTTCATAATTATAACTATATACTCATGCATAAATATTACATATTCTCTTTTCCCTCACCTTTCTGCTTCTTCATTCATTGCTGTTTACTTTATCTGAATTACTCTTTGCCTTCATTGCTACCTCTGTGTTATTTTTGGCTTGTTTGTTTATATGATTATGGTTAGTTTGGGAGTTGCCTTTACTTCACATGTATTTTTATTTCTGGCATGGTTTGTTCTTGCTATTTTGGCAGTCTGTTATCTGAGTGATCCTTGGGGTTGAGTCTTTAAGAAAGGAACCTAAATGAGTAACCATAAAATTAACCGAATTATAAATAGTAACACAAAACATAAGCATGAAAATGCAAGGCAATGTGATCTCTTCAAAAGATCTGTCTTTAGTTTGGGTTTTATTGCTGTGAAGAGACACCATAGCCAAGGCAATTCTCTAAAGGGCAATATTTCATTGGGGCTGGCTTACAGTTTTGGAGGTTCAGTCTATTATCATGGTGGAAAGCATGGCAGTGTCCAGGCAAACATGGTGCTCTAAAAGGAGCTGAATGTTTACATCATGTTCTGAAGGCCAGCAGGAGAAGACTGACTCTTCTGCACTTGGTGTATCTTGAGCATAAGAGACCTCAAAGCCCATCCCCACAGTGATGAACTTCCTCCCATGAGGCCACACCTATTTTAACAAGGACATTCCTCCTAATTTTGTCACTCCATGTGGGCCAAATATTCAAACACATGGGGATCTTTGGGGGCCATTTTAATTCAAACCACTACAAGATCATAGTTCCTTCATTAATGGATTTCCAAATTAATACAAAGATACTGAAATGGTTCAAATGCTGGACAAAGAATTCAACAATTGACTTGTAAAACTGATCAGTAATACTAAAGTGGATACAAATAGGCAGATGAATGAAGCATAGAAATTAATGCTAACTTATTTACAAAAGCAAACATACCAAAATAGCAAAAACCTGTCTGCTGAAACTCTGAAAGCCAGAAAACTACGGAATGATATATTCTACTCAAGAAAGAGAGTAACTGCCAACCAAAATTACTTCATTGAGTACAGTTATCTTTTAAAATTGATGGAGCAATAAAGATTTTTTTTTATAATCACAAAGCAATTCATGACTATGACCTAACATTATAGGACATACTTAAAGGACTTATACATACTGTGTGGGGAGGGAGATGGCTACAAGTAGAATAATTCAGGAAAGAAAATGTTTCATGGAATATCTAAACAAAACAGAACTAGGAGGGAATTAGTCATACCCAATTCATAATATCAGCAATCCTTTATACAAATAGGAGAGAAAAAAATCTTTAAAAATGGTATTGAACCAAGCAGGAATATGACCACTGAGATTATAGGAATCACAATAGCTGGCTGTTCACCAATGCAATGTCACTTCTCAGTGAAGTCACAAGTGATGTCTTTGTGGTAAGAATCCCTCTTTCTGTTGAAGACTTCTAGCCTTTAGTCTTTCCTTCATTAATTATCATGACACCCCTCTGATGTGGGCAGTAGTGACATCATACCCATTTTCCCAGTGTGGAAATTAAAGTGTTAATTAAGAACTTTACTCAAGAACCAAGTATTTACTTTTTAATTTACTTATTTGAACCTTGACACACTAACTCAGAATTTATAGATTTAGGGCTTGTAAGGAAGTCACTTCATATTTTTTGGAAAAATTGAGAATGAGGTCTTATGATTTGATTTGATTTTTTAATTTTAACTTATGATTCTGTAATGCTGTATGTAATTTTCCCAAAAAGATAGTGTAAGCCCACCAAAGAGCATATAGAGGAAAGGGTAAACTCTGCGGAATCTCTTGATTGGTGATTTGACATACTTTTCAGTGTTGGGTGTTTATCTTTATCTTAGGTCTATGCAAGCTTGTTGTGGCTAATTTTAAAATACCACACTATCACCTTTCCAGGGTGGCACTCTTGCCTCAGCTCCAAGAACACACTGCCACTGGGCTGGTCTCACTGCCAACATAGCTCCACCAACAGCCAGCTGGTTCCCTGGCCTGGAACTGAGATCACTCCCTCAACCCCTCGAGGTTAGCTCCAAGCCAACAACAACCACCGTGGCTGCCCCTTTTTTCTCTTGCCCACCTAAGCACTGAAGATGGAAAACACTAGATAGTTTAATATTTTAAAACTAGCCAGAAAACTCAGGGCTGGGCAAAGAATTTCTTGCCCTAATCTTATCAACTAATTATTCCAGCCATCTGCCAGCTGTGTTCAGCTCTGTAAGATCTTACATGGCAGTTGTGTGTCCTCTCATTCCAGAAGCCTGGCAGAAAACCTCCTTACTTTCTGTGTCTGCTTTTCTTCCTCCTGGGACCCAGAAATCCCACCTTTCCCCCTTTCCCCAGGAATTGGCTTCTCCTGTCTTTTTTGACACAATCAAGAACCTATTAGAGAAACAACACCTCCACCTACACAAGGTAAGGAGTGTTTCAGATGTCGTAAAGACATTTATATATTTACTAGGTTATAAAGATCAAGTGAATACAGAGCTCTTAATTTTGTCCTAATATCAGCTCCTTTCATCACTCATTAGAAACTTAAGGGTTCTTTGGAAAGTCAATTGTGTGAGATGGTGTTTTGCTGGGGGCAAACTCAGGAAGGGATGTTCTGAAGCAAAAACAGGTAAAAGGATGTCTTGCTAAGGCAGATTCCTGAAGGGATATTTCACTGAAGAAGACTGACATAGGTAAATGGATGTTTTGCTAAAGCATGCACGTGAAAGGATACACGAAGGATTCTTTGATGATGACATACATGTATTGGTCTGCCTTACTTTTTTTTTTTTTTTTTTTTTTTTTTCAAGACAGGGTTTCTCTGTATAGCCCTGGCTGTCCTGGAACTCACTTTGTAGACCAGGCTGGCCTCGAACTCAGAAATCCGCCTGCCTCTGCCTCCCGAGTGCTGGGATTAAAGGCGTGCACCACCACGCCCGGCTTGCCTTACTTTTTATAGTTGAGCTCCATTTGTCATGACTCCATAGAGAAAAACACACCAAAAACCTTCTGGTGGTGTGCTGTCAGTTTCTTTTCCCTTCCGAAGACTCCGTGATTGGCATAGTGATGTGAGCTGAGACAGACTCATGTACTGAGGCAAGACCTGTGGAGGACACGTGGTGCTTGGAGGAAGGATAAAAAGGGCTCAGTAGACTGTGAGAGAGGCTGGGCTTGCTTGCAGAGCTAGCTGTGCAACACTTCTTGGTCTCAAGTCTTTGCTGATCTTCACTGAGAGTGGCACAGCCTAGAACTTCCTTTGACATTTCTGCTGGTTCTAATGCCTCCTGCTGACTTGTGCTGATTCGTATGAGGCCTAGCTTTTCCTGCTAGGTCATGCCACTGCTGCTGTTATCCTGACATGACTAGACTGGACTGCTGGTATATCCATGAAGTAGTTACACGTGGATCTAGCTGCCACTGCTGACCTGTGAACTGAATTGCTGATTTCCTGACAATACAGATGGGATTGCACCAAACAATCATTTCTAAACAGGTCTACTTCCCCCATATCCTAATAATCTTTCTTTTCTACTACCTCTGGTGGGTGGTGGGCTAGTAGGAAGGTTAACTCATTTAGGAACTGTTATTAAAGGTAGGGTTGAAAAAAAATTAAAGCTACATTTGTGCCAATAGTAGATGATTTCTCTGCCCCTGGATGGGCATGTCACACTAGTGATTTTTCTCTCCTACTTGTTTCTATTCCCACTGATTTATCTTTTAAATCCTAGGAACATAAATGCATACTGAAAAGAGCAATCATTATAAGTGTACATACACAGCAATATGAATTAATGCAAATACAAAGCCAGTGTAATAACTGCTTGTAGCAAGGAACAAAATTATAAGCACTAAGAAATATGCATGCCTTGTGGTTTTTTTTTTTTATAGTGGTAGTAAAACAGACACATGTATACATGCCTGTTGAAGGTATACCTAGTAAAGGTATAGTGATATATTATATGCCACACACACACACACACACACATACACACACACACACACACACACACATCAAGATATATATATTTGTTTAGCTCTTTCCCCAGAGTGATTATACAGAATTTCTGTTCCTACTGACATAATGGTCTGTATTGAAAATATCATTCAGATCTGGGTGATAGTGGCACACTCATTAATCCCAGTCCTCAGGAGGCAAAGGTAGGCTGATCTCTGTGCATTCAAGACCAACCTCATCTACAGTTCTAGTTTTAGGACAGTAAAACTCCATCTCGAAAAACAAACAAACAAACAACAAGAGAGAGAGAGAGAGAGAGAGAGAGAGAGAGAGAGAGAGAGAGAAGAGAGAAGAGAGAATATCACTTGGTTTTGGGAGCCCTAAACTTTAGACATTTTAACAGCTATATATTTCTTCCCAACCCTTGATTAGTCTTTTTACTTTCTGAATGTGTCTTTCCTAAGTAGTGCAGTTACTAATTTTTATTAGTTTAAGGTCATTTTTCCCCTCATGATTATTGATTTTCATATCGAATTTAAAACACTTTCTATATATCATATTCCCTGTATGATAACTTCTAAGAAGATAATTATTGGTTATGTTATACCTATTATTTATTAACAATTAACATTTATGCTCTGTGATGTGTGTGTATGTTTGAGGATGCATGTATTCTTTCTTTCTCTTATTGATATTAAGAGCTGCTAGTGAGAAGGTCATCATTTCTCTACTGCTTTCCAGTGAAATTTAAAAAATAGTGGTGTGTCTCTTTCTTCCATTGGTGTATATGCTTACCTGTGCACCAATACCATAAGTACTTCACTTAGCTTATAGCATTCTCAGTTCATTAAACTGTCTTGGGTTTTTTCCCTCTATTTATTTTAGACTCATTTTTCAATTACCAGAAAAACAGGTTGCTATTTTGATTGGAATTACAATGAATTTATAAACACATTTTTAGTAATATTAACATGCCAATGTGCAATTCTTTTATTTCATGGTATACCCCATCATATATTGTCTACTTTGGTTAGCTAATTAATTTATTCTTGTGCTGAACTCAGGGCCTCATGCTGCTTCTCTCTCTCTCTCTCTTTCTGTGTGTGTGTGTGTGTGTGTGTCTGTGTGTGTGTGCACGTGCATGTGAGTGCATGCAAGCACTGGGCAATCATTCTAACATTAATTCACACAGTCAGCCCAATGCCGACGTTAATTCGATGAACAATAACAGAGGATCAAATCCATGCTCCTGCGTCTATTTTTCAAAATGAAAATATTTGTAGTATTTTTACAGAGCTTACATATTTTCATTAATTCATTCAATAATTCAGTCATGAAAATGCTGTATTTTGTTATAACTGGTACTTTTGAAAGATTTTTTTTGTCATTTCTTGGTGTATAGAAATGATTGATTTTTAAGAATTTTTTTTTACCTGAAACCCAATGATTTTGATTTGTTTTTCCCTTAATTGTGCTAATTTATCCATAGATGGGTTTTGTGGTTACTGTTGTTCTCTTTTCCTTTGTGGGGAAGGAGAAGTTTTCAGGTATTTGCTGTTGTTCTTGCTTGGGGTGTGTAGTCAGTCATGGGGGAGTGATGGTGTTCGGCATCACCATTTAATTCTCTGTCTCAAGAGGAAAGACTTGATTAGATAATTTCACAGATAAGTACAGTGATAGATTATAGACATATGTGTGGAGGAAAGTGTGTATGTTTTCTTTGCTTAGTTCAGTGAATTCGCATGAAGTGGATTAATTCATGTTAAGTACACAGATCCAGAAATATCTCTGTTAATCTCTTCTCTTATCCCCCAGAGGACCGCTACTCTAATGACACCCTAATGCCTGAGCATCTTCCAGCCTGGGGCAGTTCCGTTTTATTGATAATTTGTTCAAGTCTTCTTTTTTTCCTAATAAGGAATTCATGTTGAATTTTATACAATATCTTTCATTTATCGGTTGAGTTCATCACATTGTTTTTCTTTCATATAGTTAGTGTAGCAAATTACATTGCATTATTGGAAGACACTTAGTATAGTTATGATTTATTATCCTTTAAATATATATCACGGGATTTGATGCACTGATATTTTTGCTCTGTATTCATGTTTTAAGAGCATTATTTATCACAAATAGTTTCTTGCAAAAATCTTGTAATGCTTTGCTATCAAGATTATTCTGTTTTAAAAGCATGTTTGGAAAATTATCTGGTTTTCTTCTCTAGGAGGATAAGTATACTACAAGTGTAATTTACTTTGTAAAAGATGAGGGGCTTGTCAAATGTACCAGCAGATATAGTTCTTACTGTGGAGCCTGATACCCTGAGTTTAATCCCTGTGATCCCCATAGTACAAGGGGCATCCATCCCTGCAAATTGTTCTCTGACCGCCACACTCATGCCATAGTGTATGCGTGTGTGTGTGTGTGTGTGTGTGTGTGTGTGTGTGTGTGTGTGATTTATAAGTATTATAAAATTGGAAGGGATGAAGTATTAGTATGAAAAGTTACCAATGGTGTGAATTCAAATGTGGAAGCCCTGGAAGCTTCCATTGGTTTGTATTAGTTTGGGTTAAAGGTGCTAATGACCTTGATTACATTAGTGTCATGGAAGGAAAAGAGACAAAATCTCAACTTATATGACCTTTGCTCTTAGAATTTTTATAGTTTAAGTGTATCTTGGTCTGATGAAAGAGAAGAAAAGAAAACTTACTGTCTTAGTCAGGGTTTCTATTCCTACACAAACATCATGACCAAGAAGCAGTTGGGGAGGAAAGGGTTTATTTGGCTTACACTTCTACATTGCTGTTCATCACTGAAAGAAGTCAGGACTGGAACTCAAGCAGGTCAGGATGCAGGAGCTGATGCAGAAGCCATGGAGGGATGTTCCTTACTGGCTTGCTTCCCCTGGCTTGCTCAGCCTGCTCTCTTATAGAACCCAAGACTACCAGCCCAGAGATGGTCCCACCCACAAGGGGCCTTCCCCCACTTGATCACTAATTAAGAAAATGCCTTACAATTGGATCTCATGGAGGTATTTCTTCAACTGAAGCTCCTTTCTCTATGATAACTCCAGCTGTGTCAAGTTGACACAAAACTAGCCAGTACACTATTAGAGATTATGTATCTGGGAGAAGGGGATTCTAGCCACAGTGAAACCTGACAAGTGGTGGGATTCTTTATTTTAAGGCTTAGGAGTAAATCTGGCTTTGGGAATGCTGAGTTAAAAGTATAGAAAAATCTCCAGCAAAACCTCCAGAGGAGTGATTGGGCTTTGTGGAACAGTCAAAGTTGGGTAGAAATTTGAGGGGCACACATGTAGAAGAACAGCAAGACAAAATCACATCCCAAACAGTTAGCAACAACAACAACAACAACAACAACAACAACAACAGCACTTGAAGGTTAGTATATATCTAAATGAATGGACATTTACCCTGTGAAGCATATTATGAGTTAATTCTTTACTAAGGTTGCCCCCTTCCCCTTTAAATGGCAGTTGGGTACCACTGGACTGTTTCTGACCCACCAGCTGCCCATGTAACGGCATAGAGACCTTCTATTATGCTTGGCCTTAGTTAGGCCTTTTCCCACCTATCTCTTATACTTAAATTGGCCCATTTATACTGTTTTATGTTCTACAACTTGGCTCATTACCTCTCGAGTACCAGCACTTGCTTCTTCCTCTGAGTCTGGCTGCAAATTTCTTGCCTTTGACTCTTCCCCAGAGTTTCTATCTCTGCCTTTCCTCGTCTACTTGGTTATAGGTCATTCAGTTCTTTATTAAACTAAGCAGAAGGTGAGAGAGAAGATGTTTACAAAACACTGAGATAGGTGATACTTAATACAAAGACGTTTATTCAGTGCAGAAGAGATTGTTCAAATAGTTGGGCCTGTACTTTGCCATATATCTCATTGAGTTTAAGATGTCTGGGTGAAATCAGTTTGGCAGTTTCTCAGAAAATTGGAAATAGTTCTAACTCAAGACAGCTATACCACTTCTAGGTATATACCCAAAATATGTATGTACCACCATACCCCAAGGACACTTGCTCGACTATGTTCATAGCAGCTTTATTTGTAATATTCAGAAACTAGAAACAACCCAGATGTCCCTGAACTGAAGAATGGATGAAGAAAATGGGGTTCATTTATACAATGGAATACTACTCAGCTATTAAAAATAAGGACATCATGAACTTTGCGTGTAAATGAATGGATTTAGAAAATATCCTCTTGAGTGAGGTAACCCAGACCCAAAAGGACATACATGGTATGTACTCACTTATAAGTGGATATTAGCCATAAGTACAAGTTGACCATCTTATAATCAACAGACCCAAAGAAGCAAGATAACAAGGATAAGGATGACCCAAGGAAGATGCTTGAATCTCTCAGGCAGAGAAATAAAATGGATATTAGAGGTAGATGGAGGGAGGGAACTGAATGGGAGTGGGTATGGGGAGGGGAACAGAGCAGGGGATCAGGTGTAGACAGAGCAAGCGAGAGAACAGAAATAGGCAGTGGGCATTGGGTGCATCTCTAGTACATGCCAGAAACCTGGCACAGGTCAGGGGGTGCACAGTGAGTTTATGGGGATGACTATAGCTGAGACTCCTAGCAGTGGGAGATTCGGAGCCTGTAGTGGCCACCTCCTCTAGACAGACAGGAATTCTAATGGAGGAGGGATAAGGACCACAACCCACCCACAAAACCTTCAACCCAAATTTTGTCCTGCCTACAAGACGTGCAGGGACAAAATTGGAACAGAGACAGAGGAATGAATAGTCAACCAGTGACTGGCCCAAATTGAAGCCCATCCCCTGGGCAAGAACCAAGCCCTAACAGTAATTAATGATACTCCATTATATTTGCAGACAGGAGCCTAGCATAATTGCCCTCCAAGAGGCTCCACCCAGCAGCTCTTGGAAACAGATGCAGAAACCCACCACTAAACATTAGATGGAGCTCGAGGAGTCTTATGGAAGAGTTGAGGGAAGGATTGAGGGACCCAAAGAGGACAGTGACTCCAAAGGAATACCTACAGAGTGAATTAACCTAGACACTTGGGAGCTCCCAGAGACTGAACTACCAACCAAAGAGTGAGCATGGCCTCCCTTAGGTCCCCTGCACATAGGTAAGCAGATGTGCAGCTTGGTCTTCAAGTCTCCCAATAACTGAAGCAGGGGCTGTTCCTATCTGGGCTGCCTTGTCTGGCCTCAATTGGAGAGGATGTACTTAAGTCCTGCAGTGACTTGATATGCCTCCTGGGTATGTTGGTACATGATGAAGGGGGAGTTCCCCCTTCTCATAGGAGAAGGGGAAGGGAGATGGGGGGAGCTGTGTGTGTGTGTGTGTGTGTGTGTGTGTGTGTGCTGTGTGTGTGTAACTGGGAGCAGAGGGGGACTGATATTGGGGAGTAAAGTGAATAAAGAAATAAATGAAAAGAATTAAAACTGAATTCCAGTGATATGAGTCCTCTATTTGTCTGTCTGTCTGTCTGTCTGTCTGTCTGCTTTCCTACTGAAAAATGGCACTCTTATTCCCTTTATCTTGCACTTGGACTTTGTAGGCTCATATTGTTTACAGCTAAGTGTTTGGTGGAGTAAGAAAAATGTAGGATGTATCACATAACAGTTGGATATTAGGTGGGAAGATGAAAAGAGTACATAGGAATAATTTAATTTTTGTAATGAAGATCTTAATAATTACCTAAATTTGAATGTGAATGGCAGGAATGTCTTTGATAATTGATTATCATTTATAATTTCTCGTAGAAACATGAAACCATGTTTCCTATGGATTTGCCTTTGCAGAATAATAGCATCCTTTTCAAGTGACTATTAGGGAAATGTAAATGCTTCACATAAGGATTGTTCTTTAGCTGCCTTAACTTAGAAAAAACACCTTTGTTTCTGTATATTAATGACAGATAACTTGCTCTAAATGTTGCCTTTAAATATCCAGTGATGAATTTGACTGTTGGAGAGTCATGATTTTCTACTCTAAAATTTGTTCTGAGGTTTCAAAAAATATATATATATATAATCCTTTTATAAGCACACTCCTGAAATGCTTTGTTTCCTCTTTTAGGCATAAGAGCATGCTCATTGAAATCATATTGTGTGTGAAGGTTGTCAGTTGTCCAATTTTATGTACTGATACTGAGTAGAAAAGCTTCCCAGGCTTTTTTTAATAAAAAAATAATAATTTATACAGCACTATCCTTAAGATTTGGCATTAACAGTGAAATTATTTCTAGAGCTATTAAAATGAAGAACAAGAAGGAAAACCACCTTGTTAAAAATGAATAATGCATTTATTTTAATCTTTGTATCCCCTATTCCCACTTGGTGACTAAAGGGGATACAACAGAATTCCCCAAAAGTGTTAATCTTTTTCCTGGAGCTACTCCAGTGACACGTCAAAAGAATTTGAAAGGAATCTCCATTTATGCATAGCTGCTTTGGAATACATAACAATAGCACATACTGCTATGCTTTTAAAAGGAGCAAGGGCAACTCCTGAAAGACTAGAAGGGAGTGTGTGGACCCCTTCATTGTTGTCCAGGGTGGAAACCAGATTGTTTGCATGTGAACAGGCTCCATTGTTTACTAAATCTGCATAATATTAGCAGCAGCATTGGGAAGGTAGGGGAGATAGATAGAAGAAATTGGAGATTGTGAAAGACTGATTACTATTCATAAAGGTTTCCATAACGAACTGCTTTCCTCAAAATAACCTGCAAGGAAAGTAACAAAGAGGATGATTAAAATCGATGCTAGCAACTCTGAGACATGTTGAATTGTAGGTCGATGGGGATCAAGGTGCGTTAAATGAGACTTTAGAAAATGATTAACATTTTAAGAGAGGCAGTGGTTCTTTGGAAGGAAATTTCCCTTCTCCATAGTTTTGATTTTTTTTTATACAGTGTTTGTGTGTGTGAGCATGTGTATATATTGTATATATGTTTGCAGCCAGTATAGTCCAGTAGCCCAGGGTGGTCTTAAACTGATTTTCTTTCTGTTGTAGTCTCCTTCATATATTGGGATTGTGGGTATGCACAACCCACACCTGATTGCAATGGATTTTACTTTATAACTTTGATGCTCTCTTAAAAGCCTGTAAGAGGGGCTGGGAAGATTATTTAGCAGGTAAACTGTTTGATGTGCAAGCACCAGAATTTAGGATTTCCAGTACCCATGTAAAGGCTACTGGTGTGTTTCCATCCTTAGCATGAGGGAGGGAGGGAGGGAGGGAGGGAGGGAGAGAGAGAGAGAGAGAGAGAGAGAGAGAGAGAGAGAGAGAGAGAGAGAGAGAGAGAGAGAGAGAACCAGTAGCTAGCTAGGCAGCAAGTGGAAATATATCAGAGGACTTGGAAAGCACACCTGAAGGGTAGGTAAAGTTTTGAAATAGGAGAATGTTCTCTGAGGGAAGAAAGAACCTGTTGCTTCTTGTTTGGTCCAGACTGTAGGTCGAATGTGGTCCTCCGGGGATTTGTGGCAAGGGATCTGGCCATCCATTTAGAAATGTACAGCAGTTTTGTTGTTGGTGGTGATGGATTGGCTTGAAACAAACTACTGGCAGAAATAGTTTTGTTCATTATTCTTATCCTTTACATGTAATGAGATTTAATTTAGGGTATTTCAGGGTTTTGTTAATTTTTAAAAATTATCTTTCTGCAATTGATTGAAGCCCAGCTACTATGATTATCTAAGAATAAGCCATTTGTGGCAGTGGCGAACAAACACGTTAGGTTCTTAGTTTACACACATGATTAGATTTAAATTCTAAAACATGCCTGATTGTATTAGCCAACTACTTAAGATTCTTGGGAGACTTTTTAACTTGTTGGCAGACTCTCTCCGAACTACGTTGCTTTCTGGTCCTCTAACTAACTGTCTCTTATCAACTTCCCTATCTTCTTCATCAAACTACTGAATTCTGTTGAGCAGGGATGAACAGTCATGACTCTACTGCTGGTAATCTTCCCTTTGATTGTATTGCCTGTTAACCACCTTACACTTCTCTCCACCTGAAGATTTATTTATTTATTTTTGTATACAAAAGATCATTTCCCTTCTATGAAGCCACTTTTAAGCTTGGAGGGTTCACTGGGTCTTTGGTTTTCACTTTTGTGTCTCTATTGTAATCTAAAAAGAATTTTATCATGATAACTGTCTTAGTTAGGGTTTTACTGCTGTGAACAGACACCAAGATCAAGTCAACTTTTATAAAGATAACATTTAATTGGGGCTGGCTTATAGGTTCAGAGGTTTAGTCCGTTATCATCAGTGAAAGAACATGGCTGCATCCAGCCAGGCATGGTGCAGGAGAAGCTGAGAGTTCTGCATTTTCATCTGAAGGCTGCAAGCTGGCTTTCAGGCAGCTAGGATGAGGGTCCTAAAGCCCATGCCCACAGTGATATACCTCCTCCAACAAGGCCACACCTACTCCAATAGAACCACACCTTCTAATAATGCCACTCCCTAGGCCGAGCATATACAAACCATAACAAAAACTCTAAGAATTTTTTTGTTCATTTGTTCCCATATTTTTATACATTCCCTAAGCTCTGAACTCCAAAGTTATAAAGAATATTAATCTTTGAGATTTAGGAAGAAGAAATTATAATTCCTGAGAATTCTTGTAGATTTCTAAAGTCACTTGTTATTGATAAAACACTTGGAGTAGTCTTTAAATACCTATTGTGAACATCTAAAAATTTGCGTAAGACATGAGAAATTTTAAGGAGATTGGACACAGGAAGGCTGCAATTAATGTGTGGGATTTGATGTTTGTTTTATGATGTGGATGTCCTTACATTTGGGGCATAGATGTTCAGAATTGAGATCTCATCTTGGTGGATTTTTTTCTTTGATGAGTATAAAGTGTCCTTCAACATCTTTAAAATTTTGTAATTTGAAACTGGTTGAATTAATTTTTAGTGAAAAATCTGTTTTATTTGATATTGGAAAGGCTACTACTCCATCTTGTTTCTTGGGCCTTTTTGCTTGGAAAACCTTTTTCAGCTCTTTACTCTGAGGTAATATCTATCTTTGTTTCTGAAGTGTGTTCCTTGTATGCAGCTCAATTTTGGATCCTTTTGTGCATCCACTCTATTCGTCTATGTCTTTTTATTGGGCAATTGAGTCCATTGATAATGAGAGATATTAATGACCAATGATTATTAGTTCCTATTACTTTGATGTTGGTGGTGTTAGTGTATGTGTCTGTGTCATGTGTGTGTGTGTGTGAAAGAGAGAGACAGAGGGACAGAAATTTACACATAGAGAGATTCTATTCTTTTGGTTTTGCTGGTGTGAAATTATTAATTTCTTGTGTTTTCTTTGGTATAGTTACCCTCCTTATGTTGGAGTTTTCCTTCTAGTATCCTCTGTAGGGATGGTTTGTAGAAAGATATTGTTTTGGTTTGGTTTTGTCATGGAATATCTTGGTTTCTCCATCTGTGGTAATTGAAAGTTTTTTGGGGAATAGTATTCTGTGATGACACCTGGGTCTCTTAGGATCTGTAAGAATATCTGTCCTGACTCTTCTGGCTTTTAGAGTCTCTCTTGAGAAGTCAGGTGTAATTCTGATAGGACGGCATTTATCTGTTACTTGGCCTTTTCCCCTTGCAGATTTTAATATGCATTCTTTGTTCTGTACATTTAGTGTTTTGATTATTATGTGGTGAGAGGGTTTTCTTTTGTGTTCTAATCTATTTGGTGTTCTGTAAGCTTCTTGTACATTTCTAGCCATCTCTTCCTTTAGGTTAGGCACATTTTCTTGTATGATTTTGGTGAAGATATTTTCTGGGTCTTTGAGCTGAGCATCCTCTCCTTCTATTCCTTTATTATTATTATTCCTATATTATTTTTAGATTTGGCCATTTCATAGTATCCCAAATTTCCTGGATGTTCTGTTTTAGAAACTTTTAAAATTTGACATTTTCTTTGACCAATGAATCAATTTCTTCTATTGTGTCTTCTACATCTGGGATTCTCTCTTCTGTCCCTTGTATTTGTTGGTGATGCTTGCATTTGTAGTTCCTGTTCTTTCCTATGAGTTTTATCTCCTGGGTTGCCTTCATCGGTGTTTTATTACTTCTCTTTCCATGTTTAGTTCTTGAACAGTTTTATTCATTTCCCTCATCTGTTTGATTGTATTTTCCTGTACTTTTAAACAGATTTAATTATTTCCTCTTTAAAGGCTTCTATCATCTTTATAAGATGAGATTTAAGGTCATTATCTTGTTCTTCAGGTGTGTTAGGATATTCAGGACTTGATGTAGTAGGAGGCCTGGGTTTTGATGCTGTCATATTGTCTTGTTCTTGTGCTGACCTTTAGCCTTCTGGTTGTCTCAGATGTTGACTGGCCTTGTAATCTCTTATGGTAGCAGACTCATGGAACTATAGTTATAGTTGGTATTCCCTGATGGCAGTAGGTTTCTGGTTGTCTTAGGTGGCAGCAGATCTCCAGGGAAACAAGCAGTGCTGTGCAGTGCACATACAGAATTGCAGGTCAAGATGTGGACTGGAAGATGGAGTACAGTGGGGACCAGACAGATCTCATGGCTTCTTGGCTTGCTGAGGGCCCAACAGGAGGGGTATTGGGTGTGGATATTTTGCCTGGTTGTCCCATGGGGCAGCAGGCCTCCAGGGAGACAGACAGAACTGTGGCCTGTGGTATGGAGTATAGATCCTGGATTACAGGTAGAGGTGTGGCTTTTATAGTATTTCTAAAAGGAATTCTGTGGGAAGACATTCTCTTTTGAGTGGGCTGATGTCCACTTTAACATCTTTTTCAGTAAACTATAAGTTTCTCTCAACAAGCGTCACTTGCTTTTGTTAGTTAGTTTTTTTTGTTGTTGTTGTTTGATATTTTATAAATTCTTGTCATTTATTCTTGAGGGGAACTTGTGCTGAAACAAAAATCTGTGGCTGATCTAGAATATAGTGACCTATGATGGAAAGTTTCTTCTTCTGTCTTTGTCAAAAGAAAATAAAACAAAGTTTTAAAACTTAAAATTAACATTATTTTCATTCAAAAAGAACAGTCAAAAAGAGCACATTTAGTCTCCATACAAGGTTGATTCTGGTTATTGGACCACTTAACATACTTGGGATCTTTTGGTTTAGGATGAGAATATTCTTATACCTAGTTTATACACATATTTTTAAAATGAAATCACTAATAGCATTATTATATTTATAAAAACATGGGATTATTGCTGTGTTTTAAGCATGGGAAATTTGTTTAGTTGAAAAAAAGAAAATTTGGTTTACTATGAGTATGGTGGTTTGAATAATCATGCCCCTCCCCCCAATTAGGCCCATAGGGATGTGTCCTTGTTTGAGGAAATGCATCACTGGGGAAGGGCTCTGAAGTCTAAGATGCTCAAACACAAACAGTGTGGCATTCTCTTCCTACTCTCTGCAGATTCAGATGTAGAACTCTCAGCTACCTCTTTGGCACCATGTCGGCCTTTGTGCTGCCATGCTTCCTGCATGATGATGATGGACTAAGCCTCCTAACTGTAAGGTAGTCACAATTAAATGTTTTCGTCAGAGTTTATAAGAGTTCCCGTGTTTGCAATGTTCATGGTAATTCCATGCACAACTATTGCAAATGGGAAATAACCAAATATCCATTAACAGCAGGTAAATAAGAAAATGTGCCCATTGAATACAACTTAATAATAAAAAGGAACTACTAGTGTATACAAAAAGAATGAATCTGAATCTAAAACTCATCATTCCAAGTAAAAGAAACATGGGGGAGGGGGCCAGGGGATGCTTCACATGGATTAACTGTGTGGGAAGCTGTTGAAAGACTTTTGGCCTGACATAAATGTTGTCTACTTTATGGCTGTATAGATTTGTCAAAGTCATCAAATCAGTCACTTAAAATTCATGAAGTTTACTTTTATTATATGTGGTTTAATGGAGAAAAGCTGTTTTTAAAGAGCAGTGACTCCATATTCAGTAAAGTATCAATATATTATGTAAGATGATTTTCTAAAAGAATTAAAGTACTATTCAAATATCACCAAATAAAGACCAAATGCTTTAAAAAAAAGAGTTCCTGTGTTTATGGTGTCTCTTCACTACAACATAATCCTAACTAAGACAATGCAATCATAATTATAAAGGTGGATGGCACTTTCTAGTGATAAGGAGATTCAGGATAAAAGTTACAGGCTAAATGAGAAGGAATTCAAATAATAATGTATGAGAAACTTTAAGAATTAACCAATTATTTAAAATGAATTCGATTCATTATTTCATAAGGCAGAGGAAAAGACAGAAAAAGAATAATGAAATAAAAAATATATATATATGATAGGTCTACCAATAAAGAAGCTCAAGTTGGGACTGGAGAGATGGCCCAGCAGTTAAGAGCACTGTCTGTTCTTCCAGAGAATCTGGTTCTATTCCAGTCACCCACATGATGGCTCACAACCATCTGTAACCCTAATTCTAGGGGTCTGATGACCTCTTCGGCCTTCTGTGGGTACCATGTCCCAACATCCTTTCATTCTTTTCCTTCTTGTCTCTAGTTAGTGTATATTATATGTGACTTAAGAGAGAGATTGAAGTTTAGTTCTTCAGATAGATGCAGGATTGATTCAGATCAATTAATGAAAAAATATTCTTGATTCTGTGTACTTTCATGTCACCTTTGCCATATATCAAGGAGCCACTGTCAATGTAAAACCCAGCTCTAATCTCAAAGGAAATAAGAGCCAAGTACAAATGACCATGGTCTGGGAACATGGATTCAGGACATCCCTAAATACCATGCCTCAATATGAAAATAGTTTCATGAAGTTTTTATAGTTATAGAACACAAGAAAGTCATAAATCAAGTCATCATTTTAAAAACACATTGTTGGAAACATCTGTTAGTTGTATTTCATCAAAGTAGAGACATCACTTCCATAGGTCCAAGATGCTATTTGGATGTCATTTTTAGTTTCAAGACTGGTAGAAGCTAATGGTCTTTAAAGTTAATGTACCCGAAAAGTTTTTGCCTGATAGTCACAAAAATATTCGGTAAGATATAGAGATGAGCAGTGACTGGCTACTACAGCTGTTAATGATACCCTGAGATAGTTCAATTCTAAATTTGCATCATTCCAACCATCCTCTGTCACAAAGTTTTCACTAATCAACAATCAATCAATCAATTAAGGGCTTATGGAGCCTTTAACATGGATATGGCTGTTCCCTGGGAAAGTACATGGCTGGTTCTCTTCTAGTCCACCCACTGTATCTCCTCACCACTATTTTGGTTTAGATATAGATATAAGGGAATATAGATAGAAGGGATATAGTAATAGATATAAGTGATCTGTGTGAGTCAGAGCCAAGGTATGCTGCAAAGAGCTCATACCGTGCAACAAATCTCCCAGGAGAGGTTTATTGGGGGTGGAGCATAGACTGAGGCTACCATTGTGTGAGGGTAGATGATGAAAGAAGGTGGGAGAGAAGGCACTGGCTTTTTATAAAGGCATATAGCATATGTGTACAGGTAAAACATGCCACTTGTGGTAACGGTGGAAATGTGTTTCATCTTGGTGGCTGATCATAATGTGGGTACTGATGTTAGGTTACCAAAGGAAGCCTTAGGGTTGGGATCTTTCAAATTCCTCCCTCTTATTTCTTATAAAAGGTGAGGAAATGTTTCAGTGTGACTGGTGAGTCGGGGATGGGGGCATCATACTCTTTAGACTACTACTTGCTGTCTGGTGGAATTGACATCTTGGTACACTCTTGATTCTCACTAACTGGCCACATTTGGTTGTCATGAGTACCGGCTCTGTGGTAGTCCTGTAACTATAACTGATTGTTCGATTAGAGATTTTTTTTTTTTGAATTTGTCACTTGAGAAAGATAGAGAGTAAATCGATGAGTTTGTCATTGTTTTTGAATTGTTATGAGAAGAAATTGATTATGATTAATATAGGAGCAAAACCAGAAGGAGATGGGTCAGGAAGGGCAGTCTCCAATTCCATATGGCGATCTCAAAGGTCCAGGGGCTGGGGGCATCAAGTTGTTTCTTCCATTTTGGGAGGTCTGTTGGGAATTGTTGCATTTTGTTTTTTATTATGCCCAATTGGTTGACATAGAAACAGCATTTTTTCTTGGAGGAAGAGGCAAAGGCCACCTTCCTCAGTTGTAAGATCTAGTCCCTGTTGGTTTTAGAGTACCATTGCTGCCAAGGAGTCCATTTGTCCTTGAAGGGTGAATATGGTTTGGGTCACTTGTTGGAGGTCTGGGATGAACTGGAAAGAAAACTGATAATACAAGGTCAGGGATGAGGCTAGTCCCACTCTCATGGTGGCAACACCTGCAGTTATTCCTGCCACAGCCTGAAGGGGCAAGATTTTAACCACCAATCTATTGTGTTGGGCAGTTATTGAGGGCACAACCAGAATCAGGAGGGGCTCTTCTCCATGTATCATCCAAACATCTGGGAGAGAAATACTAGTGTGCAAACCCCTGACCAACTAAAAGGTCGGCGATGGTAGGCTTGAGAACTTCAAAGAATCAAGGTGTTCCAGTTGGTAGGCCACTGGATCTTGAGGTAGGTCATCAAGGGTTAAGGTTCTGTTGCAGTCTAAGGAATTTTACACCCCTACAAAATGTGTCATTTTGGCTAATTTGCTATGCCCAAGAGGGTGATATGAAAAAGGTAGGGAGCTGTGGCAGTTGGTGAATGGTGAGGTAAGGTTAGTTTATAAAGCAGTGTGAGAAACTGTTAAATGGCATTTGTGAGCTAGTCCCAGGAAGAACACACAGTCAGCGATCTCCAAAGCAGCCAGGTTGGGTAACATTGAGGATCCAGTAGGCCAAGGTTAGAGTCTGAAGCAGGAGATGAAATGTCAGGTCTGTATTATTTAGGAGAGGAGATGTGGGTTGTAATACAAGCATGTCCTGCCATAGGTGAAATGGGTCTGGGCCTCCAAGGGCCACAGCTCTATTTGCCTCAGTAGCTCAGTTATTTTCTTTAGAGATTACTGGATTGTTGGTGTGGGGAACAGCTGTAGACAATTCTATTAGCTGTGGGAGGATGGGAGGGGAACCAGGGATGTAAGAAGCCAGCTATTCCTAAGACTGTTAAAATTTCCTCTTTGGTAGCGGGGACTGTGAGGGACTGGATTAGGTATTTTCTATCCAAGGTAATGGCTTTGTGTGTTGGGGTAATGGTTAGTCCCAAGTAGGTGACCCAAGGGGTGGACAGTTGGACCTTAGATAGTGTAACTATATAGCCTTTGCTGGACAAGAAGTTTAGAAGAGCCGAGGTGTCATTTTGGCTAATTTGTATGGATGGGACTGAGGAGGAGAAGTTTAATTGTTTTTGAATTGTTATGAGAAGAAATTGATAAAAACAGGTTATGATTAATAAAGAAGAAAAAGCAGAAAGAGATGGGTCAGGAAGGGCAGTATCCAGTTCCATATGAGGCTCTCAAAGGCCCAGGGGCTGGGGGCATCAAGTTGTTTAATATATTGTATACATTTAGATTCAGGGAGATGATAGAGAGTAGATCAGAGGTCAGGGCTTGCCCAAATAGGTGTGAGCTGTTTTGGAACTCATGGGGTAGGACAGTCCAGGTGAAAGCAACTGGATGATGACAGGAACAGAGAAAAAGGCTTCTTTGAGGTCCAGGACTAAGAAATGGGAGGTCCCTCAGGGGATAGTGGAAAGGAGTGTATAAAGGTTAGCTATGACAGGGTAAAGGTTGAAAGGTCTTGGCCAGCATTTGACATTTTTGCTTGTGGGCTTTTCGTCTTTCCCGAGGAACACCTTAAAGGCCTGCACTAGGATTCCTGCTTGTGGACTTAGGGATCCTCTCTCCAAGTACTTAAGGTTGGCCCTAATGTAGGGCTAACAGGGAAAAGAAATGGGATATGAGGAGTAACAACTGTAAGATGTCTTCTATGAGGTGTTCTAGGAATTAAGGCGGGTTTTTATGTTTGTCCTGATGACTTCTTGGAGTTTCTCATAGTTTACTAAGGGTAACCTTACAGAGAGCAGCTGGGAGGCAAGTCATAAACTGATATCTAGCAAGAATAGCCCTTATAGTATTGTAGTCCCAGTGGGGATCCTGGTTGGGGACCAACTGAACCTCAGTTGGGTGTTCTACGTTAGTTTGGTGGATACAATCTGCATGAGCTCCTGAACGTTCCTGTGCTCTTTGGGAAATAGATTGTTGGTTAGAATCATATATATGACATGGAAGGTGAGACTGTAGAATTGGGTGGTATATTGGAGTTCTTTAATGGGAATAGAGGAGTTAGAGAGTTCACTTAATGAGAAGGGGAAATGTACCTTGACCAGGCTGTCTACCACAGCAGCTTCTTACAAAGGGAGAACTGGGGCCAGGTTAGGCTGGGTGGGGAGAGATAGATGATGTAAAAGTAGGTGCCAGGGTGGACTGGTTAGAGTGACTTGGAGAGGGAGAAGAGAAGACCAGAGGATTGGGAGGAGGAGAAGGAGCTGTGGGTTGAGGCTGGTAAGGGAGGGTGGGGTTCATTAGCAGAATTAAGAGAAGTAGAAGTTGCCTCTTGTTCAGACTTCATAGCTAGAAGGAGTTGAATGGAGAACAGGAAGAACAGAGGGAAGGCTTAGAGTGAAGATAAGAGAGAGCCTGGCCATAGGGAACCTCCTTCTATTTCCCCAATCACTGGCAGTACCTGCAGAGATCCCCAGTAATGTTGGCATCTAGGCAGCCACTGGGCAGCCATTTTGGTTCATTTATCTAAGTGGCATTGATGTCAAATTTGACTGCAAAGGTGGATAAGTTTAGAGGCCTTTAAACTGGGTACTAAGTATAGAGGTCAGAGGTCCTTCAATAAGCACCCTCAAAGTTGAACCCGGAGGTACAGACAATGATGCAGTTTCCCCAGCTGAGGTTGAAGGGGAGAACTCCAAGGCCTGAAGTCCCAGGCATAGCAAGGACTTAGATGGACTGAATGAAAAAGGCACAAGTTGGGCAGTAGGTCATCACTTCACAATTTGAGGGCCAGGGCTCAAAGCTCAAGAAGACACAGTGCCTGGTACCAGGACTTTCAAATGAAACCGGAAGATGAAAACTGCTCAAAAAACGAAGCCTCACCCAAGGGAAATGGTCAGTGGTAGGGGAGCCAGTGAGGAGGGTCAACTGTAGTCTTAAAGATTGTGGTTGGTGGGGAGGGTGCCTCACGAATACTAGAGGGGCTCCAGAAGCTCAATGGTCACCTCCTTCAGACTCAGGGCAGGATTTACACCGACCAAAGGGAGACTTTACCAGTTGCACATGTTGGATGGGGTGCCCAGTTATCAGTGAGCTGGGAAGTAAGTCTGTTGCAGGTGGACTGGGGACAGGGGATAGGACCCCAGTGTGGCTTAGACCCCAGGAGAGAGAGGGACATGCAAGCACCAAGATAATCTACCAAGTCTCAGCACCAATGTTAGGATTTATTGGCAGAAATACCTGGGTTGGTTGGTGCCAGGGTATGTTGCAATGAGACTCTATGCAACAGATCTCACACAAGAACTTTGGTGTGTGTGCGTGTGTGTCTGTGTGTCTGTGTGTGTGTGTCTGTGTATTGTATACGAGGCTGCCTCTTGGTGAAGGTGTAAGGGAAAAGAAGGCAGGAAGAGAAGGCACTGTCTTTTTATAAAGGGGTATAACCCGTGCACATAGGGGGAATATGTGTAACTCTTGGCTACAGGAAATGTGTCTCATTTTGGCAGCTGATGATGATGTTGCTGTTGTCGAGGTTACTGAAGATGGGCTTAGGCTTAGCGGTGGGGTCTTCTAGTAGGTGACTTGAAGTATTTTAGTTTAAATATTTCAGACCTGTTTGGAAATGTCATCCTCATGTTTCATGTAGACTTTTATCTCTTCGTGCCAGCAGCGTTTTCTGGTAGGAAACAAAGCTTTCCCCTTTGCTCCATATCATACTCCTTGCCTCTATTTCCCCCTTCTGCTCCTGTCATTCCTGCCCCTGCCCTCCTCCCTGCCTCTCTGTGGGAAGAGGGTCCAGAGGGGAAAAGGACATCTTCTTTAACAGACTGCCCCTGGGCAGGGATGCTGACCCCTTTCTCCTTGTCCCTGCTCAGAAGTAGATTTGTCAATAACTTCCCACTGATAGATGCTGCCAACCCAGCAGGTAGCCTCGGGCTGTTTGCTTCTCTTGCTTGTTTACCCCCTGCTGTACTGATTGATGGCTAGCCTGTGGCTCTCAATCTCCTCTTCCATTTGCTGCCTCAATTCAGCTTCCCTCAGGACTGGGCAATATCCGTACTGCATATGTTTTCTGGAACCCACACTTTCTGACCAAGAGCAGTTTGTCCCTTTAGTCTGTTTCTTTATTTTTTCCTCCCTACATTTCTACTCAGTCTCAACTTCAGAAGTTGTAGGATAGCCTAACCAAAGAGAATATCAAAACATTCATTAATACAGCTTAGACACTGCTCTTTTTCCCTCCTTGATTTTCTTTGAAAAGAAAACCCACCCAGTGGTTTTAAAATCCCTGTGTTGCCTGAGCTATTCGGATCAAAGCCAGGGAAGTGTTTAGTTCTCATACCAGCATAGCTCTGCCACCCATCCTCAGCGTGCACATTAACAAGTATTAGGAAAACGCTGGATTCCCCTCCCCGCCCCCAATGTGGCTACACTGGAAAGAAGAACAGATAAAGAGATCAGTTGATACTGGGGTGTTAAGTTTCAAATCTGGGAGATATGGCTGAAATGACTATCTAACATATCAACGTGGGCATTGGCCAGCAGGTTCTCCCAGAATCCCATAGTTCCTATGTTACAGGGTCCTTCTGGTTGGCATACGTCTCCTGCTACCCTGAACTCTCCAGCCCAGGGGCTGGGCTCCTCTTCCTACCACTGAGCTTCCCTATACAATCCAGCCATTTTGTATACCTCCCACCCCCTCGTGGCATACCTCCCACCCCCCTCGTGGCACAGAGCAGTCTGGTCATGTCTGCTCTGGATTCTCCTGTATGTCCCTGCCTCTGGCTATGCTCTCCCTTTTATCTATTATAAACTTTCTCCTCCACCATACCTAGGAGCAGTCATGCTTATTTCCTTTCCTTTTTATTTCTTTTTTAAATTTTATTTAT
This sequence comes from Mus minutoides, assembly GCA_902729485.2. Taxonomy (NCBI): domain Eukaryota; kingdom Metazoa; phylum Chordata; class Mammalia; order Rodentia; family Muridae; genus Mus; species Mus minutoides. The sequence goes on from LR750124.1 coordinate 809,297, forward strand.
CTGGTGCTGAAACCCAGGACCAAAGGTGTTTCCTTTTTTTTTTTTTTTATTTGTTTTTTCATTCTTGGGGAGATTGGGGGTTAATAGTCTCATTAATAAAATAATTTAAGAACAGACTCAAACAGAAGCTCAAGCATAATTTTTATTAGAGTTTAAAAGAAAGGCAAATCCAAAGCTTTCAAGTTCCATGCTTTGGCCATTGCTCAGAGGAAGACAAGGGGAAAGAAAAGAAAAGAAAAGAAAAGAAAAGAAAAGAGAAGAAAAACAAAAAATGCTACAGTGTTGCTCTTTTGAGTTAAGCTAGCTCGGAGGCCAGCTGCATGGGGAGAACAGCTGTATGGCAGGGGATGGCAGGGTTAGAAAGGAAGTGTGAGGGAACGTGAGCATAACACAGAGTTAGAAGAAAAGGAGAAGTTGTGCTTCTCTAAGAAATTCAGAAAAGTGGGCTGGGCACACCTCAGCTGTGACTCTGTCACTGTCTGTAAACTAGCAGGCAGGAACTCTGTGAATAAGAAGTGCATTATATCCTTAAGAGACAATTATTTCACCCATCTCATTAGCATGGATTAAAACAAACCCTTCTTCACAGAGGAGGTCCCTTGGCTAACAATGACACCGTTCAACTAAAATGTTAAGTTTCCTTCAAGGCCAGAGACTTTATCCTTTTGGCCAGCAGTATTTTTCCAATGACCTTTAATGATGCCTGTCACAGTGACTCTTCCCAAGTTCACCTTCCTCATCCTGACATGAAGATTTAGTTTAAATAGAGTACAAGCGATAAGCTTCACTTTAGTCCTAGTCACTGTTTGCCTGTGCTCCTGATCTGCTCTTCACACCCTGAACAAAAAAAACTGAGAGGAGGCAGCTTATGGCTTTGGACAAAATAAAATTTCTGGAAGGAATCTGTATCCACGGAGATTGATTGGAGTTTCAGTACTGTGGAGAGATTGGAATCTTGAGGCTAATTGTCTCATCTCCAGCTACTTTTAACCTTCCAGAACAACCATTTCTTCTTCCAATCTGTTCTGGAACTGTAACACTAGATTATAAACCTGTTTTGTTTTGTTTTCGAGACAGGGTTTCTCTGTGTATCCCTGGCTGTCCTAGAACTCACTCTGTAGACCAGTCTGGCCTCGAACTCAGAAATCTGCCTGCCTTTGCCTCCCAAGTGTTAGGATTAAAGGTGTGCACCATCATTGCCCTTTTTTTTTTTTTTTTTTTTTTTTTTTTTTTTTTTTTTTGGCAAGTGACATTCTGTATATATCTATATTCACAGTTCTGGGGATAGAATCCAGGGCAGTGTTCAGAGTCGGCAAACATTACACCATTGAACTGCATCCCCAGTCTGATATTTTAAAATATTACTAAATTATTTCTTTGTCCACCAGCCTTAAGTGGCTTTCCTTTCCAGTAAAGGTCAAAGCCACAATGGCCACAAGGCCCTGTATGGTCTGGCCTCGAGATTCTGAACTTCTTGTGCACTTGGCGTTGCTGCTCTGGCTGTGCTGGCCTCTTTCTATTCTGGAACATGACAAAGCTTCTTTTTTTTTCTGTGTGAAATGGCCTCTTAAAGTTGTGTGCTAGAGGCTTCGCTGACTATGGTACATAAAAGAGCACTCTATTTCTTTTGCTTTTTTGTTGTTGCGATATTGGGCTCTTGTTTGCTAGACTTGTCTCTGATATATTTATATACACATGTGTTGGTACTGAGATTAAGGACTAGAGGGAAGCCAATTTTGCCCTTGTTGTCTCTTCCCCCTAATCTGACTGTTGCACCATCCATGACAGGGACAATGAGAACAGTGACTGCATAGTAGGTATCCAATAATGGGTTTTTGAATGAATTAATTTAAAAAAATTAACCAGCAGTAGTAATTAAGGGATATGAAAAATAAGTTGTTTATAATAGCAATAAACAACTAAATTTGTTGGGCTCAGGGTGGTGGTGCATGCCTTGGGAAGATAAGGGCAGATTGAGTAATGTAGCAAGACCCTGCAACCAACCAACCAAATGTCAGTTCTTTGGAATTTAAATGACCAGGCAATGTTGAGAATATGGCTTAGTGGTAGAGCACCGGCTTAGCACCCTTAAGACCTTGATTCCAAAATACCACAAGAAGAAGGAACAAACCAGCTAGGCAGTCAGCCATCCATCCAATTAACCATGCAACCAATGGACATACCCAATATAGCAGTGGTCCTCAACCTGTGAGTGAGTACTCCTTTGGGGTCAAGACCCATTCACAGGGACCGCATGCAGCCAGACTTTGGCTACTTTGTGGGTTCTTTAATTTTCCACCTTTCTCCACCCTCTTCTTCCACCCCTTTAACTCCTTACCTCTAGATAGGAAAGAGAAAAGGGGAGACTACTATTATTGTTAGACTACTTCCTGCTGATTATGGACATCGAGTTCCTTGGGTTAAGTTTCATCTTCACTGTCAGAATATCTAATTCTTGTTGTTTCTTCTTTGTACACGACTACTTAACAAACAGATCAACAGCAACCAACTAATAAACAATAACCCACTAATCACAACAACAACAACAACTCCACTTCTCAAGATCCTCCCATTTATACCCTTTGGAAAGCCCAAAGAATTCCAAATGTCACACAAACTATCTGCAGCTGGAGCACAAGGCGAATCATAATCAGCTTCTCTGGACAATTTGAAGTAGCTCCATATCCCACACCTAAGATTAACACAGATTCCCATAATATGTCTGTGGTTTTTCAAAGAAACCAAAAATTTCACTACAGTCACATATCATATAGCCTGCATATCAGGTATTTTAAGTAACAGTTCATATCAGAAGCAAGATTATAGTTGTGAATTAGCAATGAAATAATTTTGTGGTTGGGGTCACCACAACATGAGGAGCTGTGATAAAGTGTTGCAGCATTAGGAAGGATGAGGACCACTGTAATATGGCATTAGGTAATGAAAGAAGACTGCTGTAGCTTTGAAGCCCTGCTTCACTCATATGGGGCAATGCAGCCCAGACCAAGTCATTTCATGTTTCTGGACCTTGTTTATGTAATTTGTAAAGTGGAATAATTATAGTTGCATTTGCAGCTTTCTTGTTAAGAATTAATATTTTTAAAAGAATATATTTTGGATTGTAACTTACACTAGTATTAAGTATATGTGTTCAAGAAAATTTAAAGTTATTTTAAAGACTGAAATATGAGGAAAGAATGAGGAAGTTTGTCCATTAAATCACACTGAGTAAGAGCTGACTTCTATAGAGTAGTCATTAAGAGATAATTTTACAATCTAAATCTTGTTTTTTAAGGATGCTTTGTTGTGGTGTCAAGGTGAGAAACTATGTAGATTTGATTCGGTAAATATCTATGGTAAGGCAAGTGACAGGGTGAACTCAGCTGAGCTGACAGAAATAGTTAGAACATAGAAACAGTCAATAACTATTCACTTTGTAAAAAAATAAAATAGCTCCTTCAAGTCCCGAAGCGTAATGAAATATTGGAAAACACAATGGAAAAATGAGGCACTCACAGAAGAAATACAGTTGGCCTCAAAGCATAGAAAGTCTCAATTATTTCATAATAATAAAAAGGCACTTTAAGACAGTGAGCCTGGAGTGGTCTCTGGGAACACACAGCTTGCTCCTGAATCTGGAGGTCAGTGCTAACTACACGTGTGATCCTGGAAAAGAGATGCTTTACCTCCTCATTAAAAAACTCAGAATTAGAGTGCTGTCTATGCCCAGAACTACCTGCTGCCACATCCTACCTGCCCTTGGGGGTTGCGGGTATGGTGGTGTGGAATCAGGTGAGAAATGCCACAGCAAGCTCATCTGAACGCTGCTGCAAGTTCCTTTAATATGCCCACCTGTGTCCCATTGGTCCCAAGAAAGCATCTCTTCTAAACAGCAGTTCCCGATTGGCTGGCAATGTCTGTGTCAGCAATCTTTGGTCTCTCAGGCAGTCCTCAATTAGGTCCTCCTGTAGAAGGTGCCTTTGCGGCTGTGGGCCCGGATATTATATTTACGAGGAGGCTGCTTTGCCTCCTACATGATAGAAGTTAAAAACTGATACCTGTATGAGCACTTCACATGCTTCATAACATGCGGACCCCCCAAATCCATGTGTTGTTCATGTTCTTTTCCTCTTGCTGCCTCTTGTTTCCCGAATATTTAGACGTATCTGTGCATCTTGTGTTTTAGGGTTGTTATTATACCTACCTCTATTTGTTTCCTGTTGCCGATGTAGTAAATCATCACAAATTTAGTGGTTTAAGCCTTGCAAGTCTATTGTGTTATAATCACAGACGTTAGCAGATTTCAATGGGCTAAAACCAAAGAGTCAGAAGGGTTGCGTTATCTTTGAGAGGCTCTAGGGAAATTTATTTTCTTGCCCTTCCCAGATTCTAGAGCAGTGGTTCTCAACCTTCCCAATGCTGTGACACTTTGGGACACTTCCTCAAGTTGTGGTGACCCCCACAATATAAAAGTATTTCATTGCTACTACATAACTGTAATTTTCCTAGTTATGACTCATAATGTAAATATCTGATATGCAGGATATCTGGTATGTGACCCCTATGGTGGGGGTGATCCACGGGTTGAGAGCTGTTGTAGGTCTAGAGGCTGGTCACATTCCTGGGCGCTTTGTCTTTTATTTTTACCGCCCAGTGACCAGTGAGGTCTCCTTGCTGTAGTCTCTATGGCTCTATGTCTCCTGTCACCCTCTCTATTTAAGGACATCTCTGATTGCATTGGATGCCTCTGGATAAGCCTGGTTAAAGTCAGATGATCAGCGGTTTAATTTTGGCATTGGTCTTAATTCTTCCTTGCCGTGTGACATGTCATCTTCATCGACTCTGAGGATTAGAATGTGGATGTGTGAGACATCATTATTGTGTGTTTGACAGTACCTCTGACTTATTATCTAGGAAGCGAGCACAGGGGTAGAAGGAACAATTGCCCCTGAATCCATGGTGTGTGATCACGGCAGGTTCATCTCCCCTGTCTGTTGGTTAGTTTTCATGCATCCTGTCAACTTTGGAGGGTGGGGGGTTGGGCTGGGAGCATTGTTTTTTAATTTTACCACCAGTGACAAAGTTGAAAGCAAGTTATCATGTCTAGTCTCATTTTCATGAGGGCTCTGTCTAATGCTCGGACTGGTCACAGATGTTCACATCCTGAATTGTCCTCTGTGGAGCCTTATTATATATAGTGAAGAACAAGCATGGGTGATGTGACTATTACTTGAGTCGGTTTCTGCTCACAGCCAACCTATTATGTACTTTGCTATGTGACTACAATGAAAAATTCAATGTACACATTATTCATTTAAAATATTTGGTAATATAATTTTCCCATTATGCTCTCTAAAGTGTTAGCTTTTGTGTAATTGTGTTTACAGTCTAAAATATGCCTGTACGCTAGAGCAGTTATATCTTCTCAAAAAGAGATATAAAAACACCTTAAGAAATTGGGACTCAGTCAAATAGAGATATTATTTTTAAAAAATCCAATATTTTAAGTCACTTTTTGTAAAAATTTTATGTTTGCATTATCAGTCTAATTCTTTCCACAGAGCTTCTTGAGTCTCTTCTGTTTGCTTCCTCTTTATGCTTGAGAATACTTATGTGACCCAAAGTATATATAATAGGTATACAAATTACACACTGATATCACATCATTAGGAAATTTATCTGAATATAATTATTCATATATATATGTATATATAATCTCTACATAAAATTTTATTATTTATCAAGATCCAAAGCAAATTTCATACTAGTGGGAAGGATGCAGTTTTATTTTATGTGAAGGATTAAAACTAGGCTCAATATTTTGTACTGTATAACATGAACCTCTTTAGTGTTTTTGAAGTTGATTGATATTTTGATTTTATAATCATCAGTGTGCTAGTGTCAGCTCACAGAAATGCAGAGTGCAGAATGAGAGTACAGTTAGGGCCATTTCAGAAATACTTGGAAATTCTCTCCTAATTCCAAGAGAATGAATTTTTAAAATGAAATTAGCCAGCTACCTAAATTCCAAAAATCAAACATTTCAACACAATACAGTTCAGATATTTACTAATCCGATGCTTCTGTGCTGAGCAATGAAGGTAGGGAAATACAGAAGTTTTTATTTTCTGTAATTAAACCATCCTGTGTCTATAATAGCAGAAAACTTCATTCAGTTAAAACACCGCATCTCATACCATGAGTCTGAAACAAAGTATTTCAGACAGCACTTGCTGTCATGTGTGGCCTGAGAGCACACATTGTCATGTGTGGCATGAGTACACCAGTTGTCATGTGTGGTGTGAGAGCACATGTTGTCATGTGTGGCATAAGAGCATGTGTTATCATGTGTGTCATGAGAGCATGTGTTGTCATGTGTGGTGTGAGGGCATGTGTTGTCATGTGTGGGGTGAGACCATGTGTTGTCATGTGTGGTTTGAGAGTGTGTGTTGTCATGTGTGGTGTGAGAGCACATGTTGTCATGTGTGGCATAAGAGCATGTGTTATCATGTGTGTCATGAGAGCATGTGTTGTCATGTGTGGTATGAGAGCACATGTTTTCATGTGTGGCTTGAGAGCATGTGTTGTCATGTGTGGTTTGAGAGTGTGTGTTGTCATGTGTGAGGTGAGAGCACATGTTGTCATGTGTGGCATGAGAGCATGTGTTGTCATGTGGTGTAAAAGCATGTGAAAAAGTGCACATGTTGTTTGTTCAGAACCAAGTACCAGCTTGAAATGCATCATGAGACAGTACATCCAGAAACAGCTGGAATTCATTTTGTATTGTTTTTGAATTAATTTTTGGTTGCTGCACATTCAGAAACCTTTTACTATTGCATTTTCCCCATCTGCCTTTATTCAGTTGTGTGCTCCCATACGAGGTTATGCCCTATCATTTAAGAAGCTGTGTTATACTGATCATAGTGACATATGCCTTTAATCCCAGTACTTGGGAGACAGAGGCAGAGAAATCTATGTGAGTTTGAGACTGGCCTGGTCCACATGGTGTGTTCCAGTACAGACCGAGCTATATAGTGAGACCTGATCAACAAAAACAAATAAGAAGAGAAAATAATAATAATAATAATAATAATAATAATAATAATAATAATAATAATAATAGAGAGATAGAGCCTATAAAATGTATGTAAGTATCAAATATATCTGTATAATATATACTGTAAAGAGGAATTTATTAGATTGTCTTATCCTATAAGGGCTGGAGTGTTCAGCAGTGGCTTTCTGTAGGCTGGCGGAGCATACAATCTGATAGCTCTTCAGTCTAAGAAATGAATGGCTCAGTAGTTCCAATCTAATCCTGAAATTCTGGAAGTTTGCTAGAGAGTTGTTAGTATGGAGTCCACATCAGCAAGCTAGAGAAGCTGGAGTCCGACAACAGTGGAGAATGTATCAGCAGCAGTAGTGTTAGAGACACCCGCTCAAGAAGTAAGGAGGTGTGCGAATGCTCCTGCTCAAGAAGAAGTAAGGAGGTGTGCGAATGCTCCTTTCCCTTGGGATTTCTCTTTCTGGGTTGCCCACTTTGAGGGTGGCTCTTACTCCCTTAGGTTAATCCTGTCTGGAAATGCTGTCACAGAGGGTGATGGCATGTCTCCTATTGGCTGTTGGAAGCAAATCACATCAGTGTAACCTTTGAGTTTTCTTTCCCTCTGGCCCCAATAATAACACCAAACTGCCCTGCATTATGTAATATGAAAGTCTCTGTCCACATTAGGCTATTAATCATTGAAATAGTCAGGGAGCTTATAGGGCTCTCTCTACTAGTGGCCTATTTCCCCAGCTCCAGAAAAGCTCCAGAAAAGCTCCAGAAAAAGCTGACACACTCTTATATTGTTCAGAATGGATTTTTCTCTACAGATCTGTGAAGACAAATAGCAATGATCAATTTGAAGGGATAGCTATTTCTTACATCTCATTGGCTATACATGTATATATTGGCCCAAGAAACTCAGGATTACATTTAAGGATTTTCCTCTTCAATATGTAAAAACCAAAGAAATGGTTTCATGCATATCCTGGTCATCTGAAAAGTTCAGTAGAAAGCCCATTTCATAGGAACCTGGTTACATTGTTACATGGACTGTACCAAGGGAACGGAGTCTTTGGGAAAGTTTTGATCTCATTACAGGAAAGCATTGATTTTGGGTAAAGAATGCTGACAGGAAGATTTTAAAATATTTGCAAGTGCTATTTTAGTCTCTATTAGAATAAGATAAAGAATCTGGGTTTAAAAAAACTCATATGTAATAAGATTCTCAATCCTTTTCCGCACATCTGCTAAAGGCACTTATTATGACTAAGTAAAGGAGGGATACATTTTTAAAAAGTTGGAATGAATGGGCTATTGACTCAAGGCGTGAGCTTTCCAAAATCAAGGTTTCCTTTTTAAGTTTTTAGTTTGAGGTTTTGGGCCTGGATTATTTATAGCATTCGAATGTGTAGAGATGCTCTGAGGCTATGTGGATACATGCCTACAGGCTCTGTCAATAGGTGCAGCTGAATTTAGCTTCCTGGCACATATGCTAAATTTCTATTCTGAATCTCCTTGTTTGTAAAAAATATGTGCCCATATTCATTCTCCTTAGAAAAAGAGACATTCATTAGAAAAATTTCAGGTTTCTATTACAATTAATTTTTTTGGTTAATAATATGGAAGTGAGATGCAAGAGGTAAATGGAATACATAGGACCTGCACCTTATGTTAGCAACACATATCAATGCCCTTTCCCACTAAATACTTTTAAGATTTTAATAACATTCAGAAAATTAAAAAAAATATTGGTTTATTTATAGCATCTTATCATTTGTTTTCCCTCTGTTGTGAGAGTGTTCTGAACAACACAGGGTTTTTAGCTTGTCTGAAATCAGGTATTCCCCAAAGACATCACAGCCCTTGAAGTTCCTACTAGGGGAGGTATCTCACCACCTGCATGTCATTCATGGTAGGAACCTCAGCCATGTGCCAAGCTAACTCCTTTCCTACATGGTTATCATCTTTCAGAGAATTTTTTCTTAGCTGTTAGAATTTGAATCTCCTCCCTCAGCTTTCTCAATTTGCCATTGTGTACCCAATAGTTCAGGATATTTCTTTCATTCTTTTCTATTAAAGTCAACCGTTCTCATATACATAAAAATGCATATACAAATACATCTTTTAAAAAGGAGGACTAGAGAGATGGCTCAGCAGTTAAGATCACTCCCAGTTCTTCCAGAGGTCCTAAGTTCAATTCCCAACAACCACATGGTGGCTCACAACCATCTATAATGGGATTTGATTCCCTCTTCTGGCCTGCAGGTGTGAGTGCATGCAGACAGAACATTCATATACATAAAAACACATGAATAAATAAATCTTCAAAATTAACTGTCAACGTAGTTTCCTTTCTGGTCACTTTCCAAAACTCATTAGAGAAGCTGTCACCTTGAAATGCTGACCTTGTTATGCCAGAAGTGTCAAGTTGACTGCAGAACTAATTCCAAGTTTCTTGGAATGTTACATGCCCCCTCATAATCTGAAGCAAACCTACCATGATGGTTATTCTTCATTGCCAGCCTGACCAGATGTAGCGTCATCTCACAGACAGACCTATGGTGTGTCTATGAGTGTATTTCCAGAGAGAATTGGCTGAGGAGGGAAGATTCACCTTGATGTGGTAGCAGCAGCCCACGTGGTAGGGTCCTGACCTGGTTAAACAGTGCCATTGCCCTTCCCGTTTTCCAATCTGTTGAGATGTGAGCAAGTTCCTGCTGCCCCCAGCTCCAGACTACTCCTGCAGCTATGCCTTCTTCACCATGATGGGCTGGACCCAAACTGTCTCCCAGTACAAACCAGTTCTCTTTTAAGGTCTGCATGTTAGATGTTGATCTTCCCGTGTCTGGCTATTTCACTTAGGGTGTTGTTCTCTGTTCTCATTCCATTCTGTCGCAAGTGCCAAGGTCTTTCTTCTTCTGTTCAGGATATTTCTTCCTCTACATTAACTATATGTGTGTGCCACACTTGGTTTGGTCATCTGTTGGTTGACAGGCATTTAGGTTGTTTGGCTATCCCAGGTCTTGGTGGAGAATGTTCCCAGTGCACACAGGAGTGTGGTTATCTCAATTACCATGATGTTAATATTTTGGTATATGTTCAGAAGTGTGATTGCTGGGCCATATGAAGTTCTATTTTTAATTTATTTAAAAACCTCCACAGTGTTTTTATGGAGACTATATCATTTTACATTCCAGCTAAAAGTATATAGACACTTTCTATCCCCCAAACCCTTACAAGCACTTTTGTTGTTGCTGTTGTTGTTTTTAGGAACAGCTATGAAAAGAATGAAAATAATCATCCTAATGCTTGTAGTAATATTCCCTACTGTTTTTGATTAGTGAAATTCATTACTGATGAAATCTGGTGATTAATGAAATTGTATGCATTTTCATCTACCCATTGGCTATTTTATATTCCCTTTGGAGAATGTGTAATTCAAGATTTATGCTTATTTTACATGGCTTATTTGGGTTTTTTTTGCTAATGTGTTATATGATTTATAATTTCTTTTACTGATGTGTGTGAGTGTATGTGTGCGTGTGTGTGTGTGTGTGTATGTGTGTGTATGCGCACGCACATGCACCGTGTGTGGTACAGATGCTATTAAAGGGCAGAACAGGGCAGCTGTGGAGACAGACTTAGATTACATGGGTGCTGGGAATGAAACTCATGGCCTTTTAAGACTTGAGGGTGAGTCTTTAATGGCAGAACTTGAGCTCTATTTTTTTGTTTGTTTCTTAAAAATAGAAGCTGAGGTTACTAGTTTGAGCCCTTTTCTCTCATCTAAATCAGTGTTTTAGTGACACAAGTTCTTTAGGTGCACTTCAGTTGCTTACGGATAGTTTTGGTATGTAAAGTTTAAGTCAGTTTAGTAAGTAAAGCCTAGTGTGTTGTGTTTTAAGCTTAAAATACTTTGCAATTTTCTTTTTATTATCTTCTTTGACTTTGATGTTACTTCATTGCTAACACTAGGGGTTTCCAGATACTTTTGTGTGAAAGATTTCTAATTTAATTTCACTCTAGTCAGAGAATATATCTTTCTTGATTTGAATACTTTCATATAAAATGGGACTGTTTTATGTTCCATAATTTACTGTATTTTGATAATACCCTGAGTTTATTTGCAAAAACTTTTATTATTCTGTTATTATGGCATAAAGGGTTATATAAATTCCAATTAGGTCAAGTTAGTTGATAATATTATTTAGTTTCATAATGATTTTCTTTTTATTTCATCAACTGGGAGATGTTTTAATCTTTTTTCAGACATAGGTATATATATATTTTGCAGTTGAGCTAGGTTTTATTTAATGTATTATGAAGCTTTGTTGCTCTATGCATTAAAAACTACCTAAGATTATTACACACTCTTGTCAAGCTGTTCCCTTAATGGTTATGAAATGGCCCCTACTGTGTTTTGTTTATGTGTGTTGCAACTTCATTTGGATCCGGTCTGCTTTCTCTAATACAAAGATCATTGAGGTTTCTTAGCTCTCTCTCCTGTTTCTGTGCGTTTTATAGAGGATCAAAACCTAGGGCCTTGTGTATGTTAGGCAAGTCTGTACTTAGCTGTACAAGCAGCTTAGTAATTTAGTTTTTTTATTAAATGAAATTTATTAATTAAATTAATAAAAATAATCATTTAATTATATTTAATTTATTTAGTTAAATTTAGGGTGTATTTTATTAAATCTCACTTTCCAGCTATATGTATGTATGTATGTATGCATTATGTAATATGTACATACATATATAATATGTATGTGTGCACATGAGTGTATGTGTGTATATATGTATATATATATGTATGTGTATGTACTCACTTATGCATATCTATTCATGTGTGTATTTTCCTATGTGTATGAATGTGTATCATATCTATTGTTTACATTAGACCTTTTTTTCTCCTTTTGAGACAGGACCTTAGATGTAGCTCTGGCTGTCCTGGAACTCCTGTATAGATCATGTTGGTCTCCAAATCTCAGACATTTGCCTGCCTTGGCCTCTTGAGTGCTAGGATTAAAGCCACGAGCCACCACACCCAGTCAGACTGTGCTTTATAAGGAAAGATTGTTGATTATGATTTTTGTGTTTTCATTGCTTATCTTAATGTGTGACCTAGAGTTAATGCATTATAAATAATTCATGAATATGAATTTGTCATTAGCTAGTATCTTTTCTAATTTCAGTATCAGCATGAACGTTAGATAAAGTCACTCTCTCTTGATCTTAGACAAGTGTCTTTCAATGCTTTATTGTCTCCAGCGGCTAAAAGTAATTTCTTTAATTGCAGTGATCAAGTATGAGTCCTTTACATAGTTACATGTTAGCTCCAGAATTTATTGTATAGTACAGTCAGTGGTAAGGGCATAATTGTTAGGTTCTTCTTCTGGTTTTATGTACACTTTCTTGGCAGTGACAGAAGAAGAAGAGTTTAAGTCTTCCCATAATGTGACATGTGTCGTAGTGCACATAAATCTCTTCTGTGCAGGGTTAGTGCATTAATAGAGCGGAGGCAAATGTCACAGGTCCTTATTTTTTTAGTACCTAGTACTTGAGTGTTAATACTTAAGCAATAATAGTGAGTTAGAGGGAAATTTTGAACCCAAACTCAGTGCACATATATTCAGTAATATATTTTCTGAAGATGTTGACACATGCTGTTTAATTCCTCTACATCAAATAAATGAAGCTATTCTTTGGGGTATGGATGATGGATGCCATTCATTTCGTGCAGAACTGCAGTGTTTATACGCTACAGGCTGCCTGCTGCGTGACTATGTGGTTCTTGCTCTTGAAAGAGTGACTCCGACTCTGTATCTGTTAACTCTGCGCTTGTGTTTTCTTCGCAGCATCTGGCGAGGTCCCAATGTGAACTGCACAGACAGTTCGGGTTACACCGCTTTACACCACGCGGCCTTAAATGGACATAAGTAAGTACCACTTATCCGGACTGGACGTTTTACAGATTTGGTTACATGTGATGACATTAACTGTATCTGTTGATGCTTTTCTCATCTCTCCAGCCTTCTGGTTGTAGGCAGTCGAGGAGGCACCGGATGATGATACTGATAAATTCAGCTTGGTGGAGTATCATTGAGCATGAGTATGTTCAGAGTGTCAGTTCAAAGGAGTACACAGTATCACACAGGAACGATGGAAGCACGGAGCATGCTAATCCTGTGTAGTTTCAGGGAAAGAACAGGATAAAACACCACTACTTACCTTCTAGTGACCTTTGCCTATGCCAACATGATACAGGAGGGGAGTCTTGCCACCATCCTGCCTCTAGAGGTCATGGGTACTTATGTGATGTTTTCTGTCATATAGAATCACCTTTCTCAGCTCTAACCTGTTTGATCTTATGGGACTAATATTTTAATTAATATGCTTGTTTATGCAATGGGGCATGAGAGAACATATAAGTACAACCAGCACTTCCTATCTGTATTTTGGCTAGGTAAGCTAAGGTTTAGTGCTAAGACGTGATGCATTTTCTGTGTGTCACAGATGTTCTGACTTTTGCTACCATAAGAGAGATGCGCCCTTTCCTGTCTCCCCTGCTCCCTTTCTGTTTTTCCTTTGCAGGAATGATGCAAGTTCGTTACCAGGCTTGGCTCTTTTTATTTCACTTTAGAGTTTTGAGTGGGATGTGGTCTGCAGATCATCCTTGTATCCCAGTATTTGGGAAGCACAGGCTGGATTAGGAGTTCAAGGTCATCCTTGTCTACTTTGTGAGTTCAAGGGCAGCCTGAGCTACATAAGAATGCACACACACACACACACACACACACACACACACACACACGTTTGTTTCTTCCCACCTAATATTTATTTAAATTTTAACACAGAGGGCCTATCTTATACTTGATCATTACTTTGGTGGCCATAAAACTCTAACTTAAAAAACCCCCACAATTTTTGCATTATTTATTACCCTTACAGTTTTTCTCTTAAAACTTATATAAATCTAACCTCATCAGTACATTAAAAGAATCATCTGGATTCCATAAAATGTTGTAAATTTGATCTCCCATTGTTTATATTCTTAGTATTGGATTACTAAATCATACTTGTTTTTATCTGTTGCTTTTATATTGTATTATCATATCCCATCTAGCTTAGAGTGTTTTGTTTTGACAGGATTTTTTTTATTATTAAGTGGCTTTTCTATAGAATGCAAATATGTCTGTATGTCTGCTTGTCTGCCACTATTTTCTTTCTGAAGATCGGTTCTTGCCTTGCTTCAAGTTCATGACCCCTTCCATGCCTCTGGCAAACTGGGCTTGCAGATGCAAATCACTGTGCCCATTTCACAGGTCTCCTTCAAAAGGGAAACTTATTATTTATTCTTCTTGTATCGGGATGATCAGATTCCAAGGCATATTTAAATCAGTTTAGACTACCAATCATGATGTTCCTTTTTCATTTAGAGGTCAGGTTTCTGGCGAAGGTAAACTCTATGAGGCCTGCCTGACATTTCCTGTCTCAGGGCCCACTTTGAGTTACACTTGTTTCTTGTTTTGTTACAATGTCACGTCTCAAGTGTCTGAAAGCAAGTTAAGACTTGTAGACTTTCTAAATTTTCAGAAAATTTATTTACTGAACTTTTTTGATTTACACGCAATGGCCTGGGAAAACATGCCTGTTTGGTTTCTATTCTCAGTATTGAGAGTGAAGATAATTTAAAGGAACCCAACAGTAATTGTTATGATTAGTAAAAAGAAAATAGGGTTCAGCTAGGTACTTTTAAGCATCCTATCTGATGAATTTGCTTATCAACTACTTTCTAGTAAAACTTTTTTCAGTATCATCCTATGGATATGCTTTGGAAAATGTAGGAAAAGTGTCTAACTTGCTGATTATTTTTAATATATGTTATTAGTAACACTTTTAGACCTCCGTTCAGTGTGGAAAAAACACATGGGCTAGCGAGTCTTCGCTGGCCTTTCAATCACAGTTCTGAATTTCAATTACAATTTCAATTACAGTTCGGATATCTATGTTTTGTATTGTTTGTTTCTCCATTTTGTACTGTGATGCTATAATTCTGAAAATTTGATTATAAAGCAATATATGTTTGAATTACTTACAGACTTCTACACTTAGGCACCACTTATCCTCCTCAAACCCACTTATTAGATTGATGGACAAAGCAGGCCATTTTGGATAAAAGGTGAACTAGCCACTTGCGTTGTAAGGTGATGTTGTAACGAGACCCTCAGCATTCTTGTTACAGGTCTATGCTTTTATTTTCTTTAAAGATGCGTGTGAGTGCATTTTTTTGCTGTCTTCAGACACACCATAAGAGGGCATGTGATCTCATTACAGATGGTTGTGAGTTACCACGTTACAGATGTGAGCTACCACATGGTTGCTGGGAATTGAACTCAGGACCTTTGGAAGAGCAGTCAGTGCTCTTAACCGCTAAGCCATCTCTCCAGTCCACAGGTCTACGCTTTTATCAGTTTTTCATGTTACCTCCTTCTGTATTTAACTTCTTCCTGGATTTTTCTATGTAACGCTATATATTTTTGAGATATCTTCCCGTGTCATCAATTAGCATTTTCCTATGGAATTCTAACTAGTACTGTCTTAGGTCAAAAAAAAAGTAGTCCTTTCAAGGAGAGAAAAATATCATTAAAGGTGGAATGGGCTGATACTTTTTTTGTTTACTCTTGTCACTTCGCATAGGTCATTAATTTGTTGTATTTTTCTCTAGTAAACCTTAGCAGGCAATATAAAAGCATATTCCATTCTTGTTGCAGTTGTGATTCCTAGATTGTTTTTATAAACGCGATGTCTAGGCTAGAGTTTGGAGACTCACAGAGCTAGGAAGGATGTTGCAGAGTCCTGTGTTTTAATCTTTTGCTGTTCATGTAACTTTCCCCCACCTCCACTGCACGAGCATCCCTTAGCCTTCACACTGGGAGATTGAAACCATTTCCTCCGTGTTGGTGTGTTTTACCGGAGCCCTTGTTGATCAGCTAGCTAATTCACAAATGGAGGAGCATTTTCTCCCTGTGATGCACCATTTCACACAGAACAGTTCATCGCCAATCAGCCAGACCAGACACAACAGATATTGTACTCCATTGGTGTTTTCCTGGGTCATTTGCAATTACAGAATAGAAAGTTATTACCGTCGAATGACAGACAAATCATGGTCAGCAGGACAAAATGCACTAGGAATGATTATCAGCCATTTACACTCTAACATGAATCCCTTAATTCTCTTCTGAATGACAATGCCTGTCCTTCTCCCCCTCCATCCCCCGCGACTTTTCCCTCCCGTACTTCTCTACCTGCTTTGCTTTCCTTCTTCCACTCCTCTTTCCTGTTTGACTTTTCTTTCTTTCTGTGTTCTGTTGTCTTATTTTGTTTTGTAAGTAATTAGTTAATAAATGCCTGGGGTGGAAATCAAGACTTCATGTATGTTAGGCAGCAAACCTCTGCTCCCATGGTACACTGACCACTGACAGTTCCCTTGTTAGGCCCCTCCTGTTTCGTTTCCCTCCCTTCCTTTTCCCTGCCTTTTCCTCTCTCTCTCTCTCTCTCTCTCTCTCTCTCTCTCTCTCTCTCTCTCTCTCTCTCTCTCTCTCTCTCTCAGAAGTGGTGTTTCTTACAAGATGACTTTGAGAGGCTCACTCTTCTCCTGTCTCCATCTTATAAGGGCTGGGATTACATGCTTGGATATTTTTTTCAAAAAAATTTTTTTTCTTTACTGTTCACAATAAGATTTTTATTAAACTTAAGTACTTATATTTCATTTTATTCCCCTTCTCTAATTAGGAAATTGCTCCTCCCTTTCCTTAAGTCTTATTTCTCAAACGCTATTGGATGTGTTGTCATACTACTTGGATACTCTTTAAAAGTAAAAGTATCAACAAATTATCTTTCTTCCTTGGAGATAGCCATGGTGTGTAATATGGCATGTGTGGAGTTGAGATATTTTCCACTTTATCTCTTTTAGCAATAATATCTTATAGACTCTAGTATCTATTATCTAAATTGCATGTTAAAGTGGAGCTAGAATCCAGAGAGGAAGCTGTTTGTAGTTTTGATTTCTTTATTTTTCCTTAGTTTTTTTCTTCTTAAATAAAAGTGCAAATACTCTAAAATTTTTATAATCAGACACCCAGAGTTGTTGGAATAGCTAGAAACCCCTTTTATTTAATTGTTCTTTTTTTTTTTCACAATCTAGAAATTGTGTGAGTTTATTTTATAAAGAAGCTTCGGTGAGCGTGGGCCATATGTCCCCCAGCCTCCTGGGCACGCCCAGCACGCCCAGCACACCTGAGACTTTATTTTGCTTTAAGGAGAAGCAGGTGGTCTCTGGGAAGTCTGGTGTTTTCTGAGGTTTGAAGCTTTCATTGGTTAGTTAGTTCTGCAACCAGACGAAGCTGCTATTTTGAGACCTTCTGACAAGCAACAGGAGAGAAGGAACACGGATGTGATGAAGTTACATGGAATCTTCATGAGAAAAAAAAGAGGGAAAAAAGTGAAGTTGGCACAACCAAGTACTCTGATTTGCTTAGAGTTTAATCTGAACTTCTTCAAAGATATTTAATATTAATCAGCAATGTTTCCATATTTATCAGAACATAAATGTAAATGAGAGTGGAAAAAAATCAATACTTTAAAATTTGTATTTTTACCTGAATTTACATATATCACATGCAAAAATAATTAAATGATTTAACTTGGAATACTTTTGATTTAATTTGATACTTGCTTTTGCCTCTGGTAATAACATTACTTTTTCTATGGCCTCATGTCTTAGTTAGGGTTTCCATTGCTGTAAAGGGACACCATAATCAAGGTAACAATAAAGACAGACAATTAAATGGGGCCGGCTTAGGGTTTCAGAGTTTTAGTCCATTATCATTATGGCAGGAAGCGTGGGGATATGTAGGCAGACATGGTGCTGGAAGAGCCAGAGTTCTTCATCTTAATTCAAAGGCTTCCAGGAGGAGACTGGAATTTGTTTCACAGGAAGTGTAGCTTGAACATTTAAGACCTCAAAAGCCCTGCCTTCAGTGGCACACTTCTTCTAACAAGGCCACGCCTTCTCCAAGAAGACCACACCTCCTCCAATAAGGCCACTCCTTCTAATAGTAGCACTTTCTATGGGCCAAGCATTCAAACACATGAGTCAATGCAGGGCCAAAGCTATTCAAACTACCACACCCATCTACCACATTTATATTAGGATTTCAGATCACCTTTTTGTGTGTGTGTGTGTGTGTGTGTGTTGGTTTCTGACAAAGGTAAACTCTTATGAGGCCTGACATTTACAGTCTTGGACCTGACTCTGAGGTACATTCATTTTTTGTTTTTTTGTTTTTGTTTTTGTTTTTTCTTACAATGTCACCATACACAGTCTTCAAGTGTCTGAAATCAAGTTAGAACCTGCTAGCATTGAATTCAGGTATCGTACCTGCTCAGTGTATTCCCTGTGGCTAAGTCACTCTATTAACCTTGGACCACAATATAAAATGCTGGCTATACGAACCATTGTTACTTTATTGGTAAAATGCTTCCTAGTCTCAGAGACATCAACAGTGTAACCCAAGGAATGAAACACAGCCAATATCCTTAGTTGTTTGCCTTCCCTGAATAGGGTATTACACTTAACCTAAATGAAAATAAAAAGTAATAATACTGAATTGGTATTCTGTTACTCTTCAAATTTAAATATAGAAAGCACTTACAATTTAATTTGCTCTTAATGAGCCTGTATGGAAAAGGCCATTTAATTAACAGTAGGTATGATACAACTAGATGCACCATAAGACAGATTAGTGACAGTTTATTAATGATAGTATTTATTGTGTTTACAGTTCAATAAAACTGCCAGGTATTTACTTGATTAAAAGTCAAGATTTAGCATGTGTAGCAGAAGATGGCCTAGTCGGCCATCATTGGGAAGAGAGGCCCCTTGGTATTGCAAACTTTATATGCCCCAGTACAGGGGAACGCCAGGGCCAAGAAGTGGGAGTGGGTGGGTAGGGAAGCAGGGCGGGGGGGGGGGTATAGGGAACTTTCGGGATAGCATTTGAAATGTAAATTAAGAAAATATCTAATAAAAATCCACAAAAAGTCAAGCTTTATATTTAAAAAGTGTGTTTTCAAACTGAATCCAAGCTCAGATGGTCCATGAGTGAATAAATCCGAATAAGGTGATAAAACTCAACAGGAAAAAAATGTAAAAGAAAATTTAAATGTAAAGATACACACATTGAACAAGCAGCATATAGTACTCCCAGGTTTTTGGGAGGCTGAGTCAGGAGTTGAAAACCATCCTTAAATTCGGCCGGGCATTTGCTCAGAAAAAAGTAAATATGTTCAGCGATAATAGCTCAAGCATCTGCTTACGTTTCCCTGGATTTGATTGCTCAGGACAGCAGGAACACAAAGAAATGTAGTAAACACACTCACAAGTGTGCTCCATAGAATAATTGGGACAGCTAGGTGACTCCGCTGGTAAAGGCTTTGCTCATCAAGTCTAATGGCCTGGGTTCAGCGCTCCTGTACCCACGTGGTGGAAGGAGAAAAGCCTGCTTTGACAAGGTGCCTGCTGACTTCCACACACATGTGCCCCCATCAAATAAACTAATGTAGTACATTTCAAAAGATAGTGTTTAGTGGTGTTCTCCTTCTACCTTATATAGACTATCCCTTCCTGACTCTGTTATGAAATGGTTATAATACTATGTATAAAATACAAATATTTAAACTAAGTTACTGTTTAAAAATAATCAGTTTTCAATGTGTCATGAATTTTCTGGATAAACAGTGAGTGCCTATCATCAATATTATTAGGAAATAATAAAATTCGAGTCAAAGAATAAATTCTGAATTTTTGGTGAAAGTAAAAGGAAATAAAAGATTTCACCCCATCTTTTTTTTTTTTTTTTTTTACTACTTTTATTAGATATTTTCTTCATTTACATTTCAAGTGTTATCCAGCTAGTTCCCTATATCCTCCCCCCTCCCGGCCCTGCTCCCCTACCCACCCACTCTCACCCCTTGGCCCCTGCGTTCCCCTGTATTGGGGCATATAAAGTCTGCATAACCAAGGGGCCTCTCTTCCCACTGATGGCCAACTAGGCCATCCTCTTCTATATATGCAGCTAGAGACGTGAGCCCAGGGGGTACTAGTTAGTTCATGGTTATTCTTCCACCTATAGGGTTGAAGACCCCTTCAGCTCCTTGGGTACTT
>LR750124.1:839086-907965 GCA_902729485.2 Mus minutoides
TATATGAGTGTTTTGACTGTGTTGTCTGTATATGCCTGGTGTGGGGAATTGGATCTGCTGGAACTGGAGTTATACACACTTGTGAATAGCCATATGGGTGCCAGGAACCAAAGCTGGTACTTTGCTATAGTAGCAAGTGTTTTTTTTTTAATGCCTGAGCCATTTCTCCAGCCTCAGCTGTTAATACTTTTAGTATATGTTCACAATGCATATTACAGTATATATTTAGTGCATATTTAGTATATATCCACAATAACACTTTCAGTATTATATTCAATGCTAAGCATACCAACCCATTTAGAATCCAGTGGTCCCAAATGCCTTATGGGTTGGAGGACTATCAATTTCCAGTGAAGAGAATAGGAATTAGGTCTACAAGTCTTGTCTCAGACATAGCTGATAAAACCAGAATGTCCATTTAGATTTACTGGATAAGTTCTAGGCCTCTTTCCAATATAGTTCACCATCTATACAGTGTAGTGACCAATCACTATGCCCACAAAGACTCTGAAAAAATGTACTGAAAAAAATTTTGATTTGAGTGTTTTAAAAAATTATTTTATGTGCTTACATATATATATATAGTGTGTGTGTGTGTGTGTGTGTGTGTGTGTGTGTAAGGAAGGGAGGGAGGGAGGGAGGGAGAAAGAGAGGGAGGGAGAGAGATGGAGAGAGACACAGAGAGAGACAGAGAGAGAAAGACACAGAGAACATGAGTGAATATCAGTTAGTTACAGAAGTGTGGGAGAAGGGTTATTTACAGCAACATGGGCAACTTACTTGCAATCATATCACTGATGAAATGTTTCTCCTTCTCCAAACAACCATTGTTTGCTGATTAATTCCTAGGAAACAATTATGCTGCACCTCTCGTTAGTAACAGTTAACTGCCTAAAAGTCTCCAAGGAGGGGTCAGGCCCTGTCAGGCCTTCCATGATTGAAAGGTCACATGGCCAGTCTCCTGTAGGTCTTGTGCAGGAGATCTAAGCTGCCATGTTTTAAGGAGTACAATGGCCGCGTGGTACCCAGAAGACACTGATCCACAACACTCCACCCTTCCTCTGGCCCTCGCATTCTTTGTTTCCTCTGCTTTGGGAATATTTCCAAAGGTGTGGAAGGGATGATGCAGATGCCCCATTTTTGGCTGAGCGGTCCATAGTCACTTATTTTCAGGACTTTAACCAATTTTAAGTTTCTGCAGTTACCACTGCCCACTGTAAAAGGAAGCTTCTAGGAAGAAGACCAACAGAAGCACTAATGTATGTGCATAAGCACCCGGTATTTAGAAGGCAATTTGACTAGAGCATCCAGTCTGTTTAGCAGAACAGCAATGGCTGTTTCCCTGCTGCGTCCTGTTACCACACTAGCAGTGCCAGGCGTGAATTCTTCAGAGAGTGGTTGGTTGCTCCTATAACAGTCACACACACCAGTGGGAACATCTTGCATGAGTGGTGGATAGCTGTCTTAGTTTTTTTTCTATTGACTGCCACGAGGAAGCTGTGGGTGGACATCATGAGAGGTGATAGGAAAGGTTTTATCAATAAAGATCTACTTGTCAGTTTGGGCCAACATGGCAACATTATGATTCTAAGAAGGAAAGAGAAGGAAAATATTCAAGGTTCCTAGAGATCTATGCTTAATCCTAGCACTTTCTTTGTTAATCATGTCATGTTTAGTTGTCCAGAGCAGATTACAAAGGTCATATAAATTCTTTAAGTGGGAAAATGGTCTCTACCTGTACATTAGAGGAGAACATTAATTATAAAAGGAGTTTAAAAAAAGAAATAGGTGAGCCCAGTTTCACATATAATCTGCAAATTCCATGTGGAAATAGTGTCCCATGATGGAATTACTGGGAGTTGTACAGAATTGTACAGAGATTGAGTTATGGGTTTCTCAGCTGTTAGAGTTACTGCTCCCACGCAGACCACTTTATAAAATAGTTTTGTTGGTGGGTCATGAAGGTTCACACTGGAAATCTTAGTTCTTGGAAGGCCAAGATAGAAGGATCCCAAGTTCAAGGTCAGCATAGTGAGTTTTAGGTCAGTCTAAGTAATAGAGTGATATTCTGCCTCAAATTTTGAGGGGATGACTTGCTGCTTAAAAAAATTAATTTTGTGTGTGTGTAGCTTTGCCTGCATGTATGTATGCATACCATGGAGGCCAGAAGAGGGTGTACCTGCATTTTGACTGCCACGAGGAAGCTGTATAAATTTCTTTCTATTCATGACATCATATCAGTTCTCAAGCTTTTTAGATTTTGAATTTTCATATTAGAGGTGTCCAGCTTGTCTTATATTTATTTATAAATATAATTCTTAAATATATAAATAGTCTTAAAAAGTCTTAATCAAGTCAGTCCTATTCAGAAAGCAGGAATGAACTCACAATATTTTATTAGAACTATCATTCTTTCTATTTATTTTTTTTAATCCTGATTTTTGGTAACTAGAACGCACAAGTCTTGCATTATGCTAGTCCTTTAATTGTACATCTTCCTTATAAATTTCTTTTATTAAATCTTAACAGTTCATTTACTAGCATAACATTAATGTAATTATACTTTGTATGAAGATTCAGTAAAAATTGCCCAAAGTTGATAATCAAAAGGAGAAATTGCCAAACAGGGAGCTGTTCAAATGTAAACCTGACTAAAGAATGGTTTGATTTTAGCACCTCACAGTGGCAGGATGTGAAGTACATCTAACGAATATATCACCACGAACTAAACTTGTAAACTTGTTACTCTCTAACCTCTCCTGATAATTTAAAAAACTTCTTCAGATTTCAACACTTCCTTCTTTGCACGCTTATTTCAATTTTACCTTTATTTCATTGAGAAAGAAAAAAGTATTTCATATATATATATATATATATATATATATATATATATATATATGCACACATGTGTACACCATGGAACATGTGGAGGTCAGAGAACAACTTGTGAGGAGTCGGTTCTTCCTTTCTGTCATGTAGGTTCTGGGGATTGAAGTCAGGCTGTAAGGTTTGGCAGCAATCACTTTTAACCCCAGAGCCATAGCATAGGCCCACCTTTCCTTCTGGGTCTTGTAAATGATCCATTTGTCTTTATGACCAAGGTTATCTCTTCAGCTTGTATATTTTGTCCTGTCTCCCTCTGACTGATATATTACTCTGTCATGGTAAATATTATGTGGGGGTTTCTACCCCACCTTAGATCATTCAATTTTCAAATAATAGACACAAAACCCTTTCTTTGTATTTATAATAAGCTTTAAAGCACTAGACCTGGGCAGATATCAGTCCTCTATACTAGTTTGTCTACATTCCTGTCAGTAACCCCGAGATACCACTTGCCATGTTTTGCTTGGGCTACTCCTACTCCAACTGGCCAGCCCTGTACTCATGATCCACCCACCCCATAGTGCCTTCTCTCCCCCTCTTTCCCTTGTGGTCTCTGCCTCAGACCCCAAGTCCAGGGGTGGAAGCCCTGCCTACCTCTCTTCTGCCCAGCTACAGGTGTAGGCATCTGTATTCAATCAATAGTTTTAAATTGAAGAGCAAGATTTGCACAACAGCCGCTGGCATACATAAGATTTTACTTGTCTTGAGGCAACTAGACCTTGGGATACAGAATTTAGCATTACAGTACATAGCAACAGACCAAACCTCAACAATACTCTGATATTAACCACCTTTTTTTTTAAAAAAACAAAACAAAACAAAACAACCCCCCAAAACAAAAACAAAACCAAAAACCCCCAAACTCTTTGTTTTTCCTTCTCAACTGTATCATTCTCATAAGGACACATGGAAATTATAACATATCTCGTCCTTTTAAAAAAACCCTGTGATCTCATGTTTCCTTTTGGTTGTCATCGCCTTTCTCTGATTCCATTTATATTTATTTAGTTTTGTGATTACCTTTTAAAATAAGATAACCTGAACTCAGTATTATTAGGTTACGTATGCCATGATATTTGAGATGTAACTTCCATGGGAAAAACACAAGTTCTGATATGTGTTTGTGGTGGAAACAAATGATCATAATTATTTAGCAATGCAGAATCGACTCACTGTGGCCACACATGATTAAGAACTGTTGACTGACAATGTAGAGGCTCTGGAAGGCCAGAATGGGGACTGGCAGCAAGAAAGACATAGTAGGTTCTCATGTGACTGTGCCATAAGACAAACTCTTAAAAGTCTAGGTGGCCATAGCCTTAAAGTGCTGTCAGCCACACAGGGAACAAAGTCATTTAGCAATGCTGCCCTCTTAGTGGTTTACACAAAATATGCAAGCAACATGCAAATTCATATGTTGAAGGCATTTAGAAGGATGAATTGGCAGTGGAGTTTCTTGCCTTCTCATTCCGTGTTTGCTTCTTGTCCTGGTCTCCACACATCAGGTCCCCAGATTGCCTCCCCTTATCCAGATCCCCATCCATCAGGAACGCACCATTGCCTCCTCTTGACCAGATACCCACCCCTCAGGTCTTTGCATTCAGATATTCTTCCTTTATGCCTGCTCTTATTTGTGTGTTAACCTCATTTAACCTCTTATCTCCCTCCAAAGACATATTTATCTAATGACCACCAAGTTTCTTTCTTTCTTTTACTTTTATTTTTTTTAACCTGGAATTCACTCTGAACTCTCAGTTGGTGTGTATAATTATTCCCTGGATATATTATTAGATGGAAAAGGAGACTCCCACATTTAAGATTTCCCAAACTCAACATTTAGCTTTTATATCCATCTCTCACTAAGGTTGCCAAGCCCCTTCTCTCCCCCATTTCAACAAATGCCAGCAACATTCACATTCATCTCACCCAGAGCAGATCCCAAAGGCTCTGAGGTCAAGTTGAGAATGTCACTATTTAATAATGCCTCCCATTTTATCACCTCAGCCGAGACCCTCACCACCTTTTGCTTCTTCCTTGCCCTGGTTTCCCCTGTCCTTTCTTTACTGTTCAAGTTGGTTTGACAAAATACCACAGACTGAGTTGCTTAAGTAAGAAGAATTAATGTTTTTCACAGATTACAAAGTCTAGGATCAGGATTTCAGCCAGTCTTGCTCTGGGTTAGCAACCTCTTCCTCTCTTGTTAATATTTTATTTTAGGAGACTTTTCTTCTGAATACAAATGGAGAGCAAATTCTCTGCTGTCACTACATTTTACAAGGACACTGGTCCCATCAGATTAGTACTGTACTAGAGATTTAACCATTTCCTTAAAAGCCTTTTGTTCAAATAATTCACTGTATAGATTAAATGTCAACATCTGGGTTTTGGGGGAGACCTAAACATTCATTCTCTAACAGATTCTCTGTAGTCTGGTTTCACTATGGTAGCTAGCAATGGTGCCATTAAATGAAGTCAGGTCATTCCACCTTTCTATTCATAACTCTCCATTGTTTTTCTGTCTCCCTCAGAGCAAATGTAAAACTTCTTCATGTGGTGGGCACAGTCTCATATGATTTGTTATTATAAAGGAAACATTTTTTGAGATTTGCTTGTAATGGAATTTGAAGGGCAAGGGAAATCTCTTAACCATTTAGACACCGTGTAGAATAGTCAAAAAATAGAAAGGCTAGAGTAACCAGCTACTACCACAGATTTACATAATAAAAAATACAGGGAAGGGAAGAAACTGAAAGAAGACTATTTAATGGAAAAGCACTCTGTAAAGTAGTTACAAGAGGAGTACCAACAGCACAGCTTCATACACTCATGTGTTCTCTGTGAATTCACTGAGTGCCAGGCATTGCCAGCCATGTGTCAAGGTTATAGCAATAAGAAAATGAGACAAAAACTTCTCGTAAGAAGCAAGAGAACTTTGACAAAGTAGACTAAAAAGAAATAAGATCTTGGGTAGAAGTTTGAAGTAGTAGCAACTTCACAGGAAGTTTCTTTGTTTTGTTTTTTTTTTTCCTTTGTTTTTGGGTAGTGAAAAGGTGCATATATTAATGGAGAGTGGAAGGATTCGATGAAGAGACTGAGGTTGCAGATGCAAGAGAAATTGTGAAGATATACATAATGAGCAAAATCCAAGAAGAAGCAGAGAGCAATAAAGAACACAAATGAAGGGTTAGCTTTAATGGGGAGATAGGATGCTTTCTTTGGGAGGATGAAGAGAGGACAGCCAAAGACAGAAGCTGATAATCCCCAAGCAGGAGGTGTCCATTCCAATTTTGAATTGGAGGAATATTATTTTTGAATCATTTGAACACTTGCTATATTTCCATTTTGCTATTTTCACCCAGCCTTAACCATCTTTTAAACTTTACCTCTTCTCCACATGATTCTTAATCATAATGTGTCTACGGACACAGTAGAATCTGATGGTAGTCCTGAAAATGTTGGTACTGTGTGGATGAACATACTTGAGGTAAGAGGTACATATGCTCAGCCTGTATTATAACCTGAATGCAGGCAAGGACAGGTAGGAATGCAGCTCAACACAAAATCCTAAACTTTGTTAAAATGTTATGAATCTTTAAAAAAAAAAAAGAAAACTTTATTTTAGCAATTTTATCATGGAGTTCTGGCATGAAATGTCATAGATGATAATGTCATTTTGCAATGTCAAAAGGTTAGACACATCTGTAGCACACAAAAGCTACTGCCCTGGAGCTCATACAGATGTTACTTTTGCTCATGAAAACTGGGATGTTCTGACCTTTGGAACTTTTCTTTTGTCCTGAGATAATATAATAATGTATCATGGTAATAATCAAGGTGCCAGGCACTTTTATTCTTGAATTAAATATTGTTTTAGTAGTATTTTCTTCCTTGATCTCCATTAAGGTTCTACTTATTCGCTGGTTATTACTTCTTACAGTTGTGAGACTTTTATAATTCTTCTAACATGTGTAGATTTTTCCTGCTGATCACAACCACTACTATGTTATTATCTTATCACCATTCTCTGTTTCTATCTAAAATCAAGATCTAGTCTTTATTTGGTACCCTTTGGAGCCTCAGGAGGTTGTGGTTGAAAGGTTAAATTTAGAGGTAGACCAGTTAGCCCAGCTCTGGCTTGCACATACGCCTGTTCCATGTGCTACTTCTCCATTATCCATTTTATAGTATCCCACTCCTATTGTCCCTTCTCTTGAATTCCTTTCCCCATTCATGGCTCCTTTTTACTTTCTTTGTTTCTGTAGTTACTCCAGGCTATGCACTCACATCTAAAGTTTCAGAGTTAGGATTCACAGATAAGAGAGAGCATCCAGCCTTTGCTTTTCAGGGTCTTGATTACCTCACTCAGTATAATATTTCATCAGTCATCTGAAAATTTCATGGTTTCATTTTTAAAATTTATTTATTTTTATTTATATGAGTACACTGTAGCTGTCTTCAGAAACACACCAGAAGACTATGTCAGATCCCATTACAGATGAATGTGAGCTACCATGTGGCTGCTGGGAATTGAACTCAGGACCTTTGGAAGAGTAGTCAGTGCTCTTAACCACTGAGCCATCTCTCCAGGCCTCATGGTTTTATTTTTTTTCTTCAGTAGAATATGTTTATGTACTACTCTTTAATTATCCATTCTTATTTGGAGGACATTTAAGTTATTTCTATTTCCTAGCTGTTGTAGATACAGTAGCAATGAATATGGCTGACCAAGTAGTTGTGGAGTAGGGTGGTCAGTCCCTTGGGCATATGCTAAAGAGTAGTGTAAATAATTCTTAAGTTTTTATAACTTATGGTGAAAGTGTGTAATTATTTTGGAATTCATCACATTTTCAAAGGACAGAGCCCATAGTTGGCGTGTATAAACTACGGGATTTGTGCTATCACGGTAGTAAATAGTTTCTGGTACTGTTAGGACAACTCTCTTAACAGTTTTTTATCATAGCTTATAAAATAGTTAATTGCACAAGCCTTAAATTTGGACCATTGATCCAGTTTTACATTGTGTTGTATTCTGTTGAAATAATAAGCTATTAGGAGAATCGTTCATTTTTATTCACGGCTGCAAAGGGCTCAGATCTTGCCTGTTTATCTGTTGTCTTAGGTCTGTGGTAAGGGTGCACACCATAGTGAGAATCCTGCATGAATCATGCTCACCTCATGGTGACTAGTTCATGAGAAAGAGAGAAATGTTTCTATTTTGTGGAATGGTTTGAAGAGTATTAGGTCTTCTTTGAAGGTCTGATAGAATTCTGCACTAAACCCATCTGGTCCTGGCTTTATTTGGTTGGGAGACTTTTAGTGACTGCTTCTATTTCTTTAGGGGTTATGGGACTGTTTAGATGGTTTATCCAATCTTGGTTTAACTTTGTGTACTGGCTAGGTTTGTGTCAACTTGACACAGCTGGAGTTATCACAGAGAAAAGAGCTTCAGTTGGGGAAATGCCTCCATGAGATCTAGTTGTGAGGCATTTTCTCAATTACTGATCAAGGGCCCCTTGTGGGTGGGATCATCTCTGGGCTGGCAGTCTTGGGTTCTATAAGAGAGCAGGCTGAGCAAGCCAGGGGAAGCAAGACAGTAAGTAATATCCCTCCATGGCCTCTGCATCAGCTCCTGCTTCCTGACCTGCTTGAGTTCCAGTTCTGACTTCCTTGGTGATGAACAGCAATGTGGAAAGTGTAAGCCGAACAAACCCTTTCCTTCCCAACTTGCTTCTTGGTCATGATGTTTGTGCAGGAATAGAAACCCTGACTAAGACACTTTGGTATTTGGTATCTGTCTAGAGAATTGTCCATTTCATCCAGATTTTCCAGTTGTGTTGAGTATAGGCTTTTGTAGTAGCATCTGATGATTTTTTTTAAATTTCTTCAGTTTCTGTTGTTATATCTCAGTTTTCATATCTGATTTTGTTAATTTGAACACTGTCTCTGTGCCCTATGGTTAGTCTGGCTAAGGGTTTTAGTTGATTTTCTCAAAGAACCAGCTCCTGGTTTTGTTGATTCTTTGTATAGTTCTTTTAGTTTCTACTTTGTTGATTTCAGCCCTGAGTTTGATTATTTCCTGCCATCTACTCCTCTTGGGGTGCATTTGCTTTCTTTTGTTCTAGATCTTTCAGGTGTGCTGTCAAGCAGGTAGTGTATGCTCTCTCCAGTTTCTTTTTAGAGGTACTCAGAACTGAGTATTCCTCTTAAGACTGCTTTCATAGTGTCCCATAAGTTTGATTATGTTGTGTCTTCATTTTCATTTAATTCTAAAAAGTCTTTCTTTTTTAATTTCTTCCTTGACCAAGTTATCATTGAGTAGGGCATTGTTTAGCTTCCATGTGTGTGTGGTATTTCTGTTTTTGTTGCTATTGAAGACCAGCCTTAGTCCTTGGTGATCTGATAGAATGCATGGGATTATTTCAATCTTCTTGTATCTGTTGAGTACTGTTTTATGACCAATTATATGGTCAATTTTAGAGAAGGTACCATGAGTTGCTGTGAATCAGGTATATTCTTTTGTTTTAGGATGAAATGTTCCATAGATATCTGTTAAATCCATTTGGTCCATAACTTCTATTAGTTTCCATGATCTGTCCATTAATGAGAGTGGGGTATTGAAGTCACCCACTATTGTATGAGGTGCAATAGAGCCTTAGTAGAGTTTCTTTTATGAATGTGGCCATCCTTTCATTTGGAGCATAGATGTTCAGAATTGAGAGTTCTTCTTGGTAGATTTTTTTCTTTGATGAATATGATGTGTCCTTCCTTATCCTTTTTGATAACTTTCAGTTGAAAGTTGATTTTATTCGATATTAGAATAAAATGGCTACTATACTTTTCAAACTATTCCACAAAATAGAAACAGAAGAAACAGTACTGAATTCATTCTATGAAGCCATAGCTACGCTGCATATTCTCCCTTGGAGATGGAAGAGNTCAGTCATACCTTGGACCTTCCTTTCCCCTCCCTCCCTCTCTCCCTCCCTCCTTCCCCTTCCTTGCTTCCTTCCTTCCTTCCTTCCTTCCTTCCTTCCTTCCTTCCTTCCTTCCTTGCCTTCTATTCCTGACTTTCTTTTTTTCCTTCCTTCATTTAAAAAAGTTATTATTTTATGTGTATGGGTCTTTTGCTTATGTGTGTGTGTGGATCATGTGTGTGTTGTGTCTGAGGACAGAAGAGCATGTCAGATGCCCTGGGATTAGACTTACAAGGGTTGCAAGCTGCCATGAAAGTACTAGGAATCACATGGGGTTATCTGGAAGAGTGGCCACTGTTTTTTCAGACTCATTGTCTCCACCCGTTTATTTATAAGATAAAGTCACGAGTCATACTGTGTGTCCCAAACTGGCCTTGAGCTCACTAACATAGTGAGCTCATAGAGGTAGCTCAGGCTGCCTTTGAACTTGGGGTAACCCTTTTATTCAGTTTCCTGAATGCTAGGATTATAGTAATGTGTCACTATGCATGGCTAGAATTGTGTTTTCAAACAAGTTCCCCTACTGATTATGATTCATGTTGACCATTGAAAACAAGCAATGGCATGTTATCCAGATCTAGAGGGCTAGGAGTTGGACCTGCCTATAAAGGAATGGCCCTTTGACATCCGTGGAGGGAAATGAGAGAACAGCAGTAGCATTGATAAAGAATGAGGTCAGTGTGCCTGGAGCATAGTGTGTGAGTCAGCTGGAGGGTTAGGAGTATGCAGAGGAAAGCAGATGCCACTTTCAACCGTTCAGAATTCATTCATCACAAATGCCTACTTACATATTTGTCCTCTTAAGTGTACTGGGAATATGGAAGGGTCCAAGACGATAGTACTCTGTTTATAACTCCTTTCACTCTATGTGTTTAATAATGTGTATAATAGATACTCATAAAAGCCTTGTGTAATAGGCGCTAACACTCTTAGTTGATGGTTGAGGAAGATTGAAGCAAAGAGAAGGTGAGTCACTTTCCTAATATAACTATGCAGAAGTAGAGATACTTTCCAAACACAGGTCTCTGGACTTTGGTCCTGGACCCTTTTCCTCACCCCTGACACACACACACACACACACTCACACACACACACACACACACACACACACACACACACACACACACACACACACACACAGCTTCTATGACACAGAGCTCCAAGATTGTAGAAAAGCTGTTTGAGCGCCTAAAATGCTAGCAAATCTGCGAGAATTCCAAATGCAGCTATCTATGCCTTTTCTTTCTCTTTTCTTTTCAGACTGAAAAGGGGAGTGCTCTTCACGAAGCAGCTTTGTTTGGGAAGGTGGATGTGGTGCGAGTTCTGTTAGAAACAGGTAGCTATCATGGTTCTCCATGGAGCCTGTCCTGCCAGGTACTACGACTATCTATCCCAGGGTTAGATGAAAGAAAATGGTGGCTTTCTTCACAAATGACCCTTTGAGATAGGTATTCATACCATGTGTAGGTGGGCCTTGATACAACTGATCTATTTAAGTGAGCTGGAAGCAGCCACCAAGAGGAAAAGGCAAACAGAGGGCCCAGCCCCTGCAGAGTTATGGCAGCGGTGTGGTTTGTTGGTCTTTTACGTTGTGACCTATGGCCAACATAGATTTGTGTCCCTTTTTCTTAGGACATGTTCTCCTTCTGATCACTCATAAGCCAAGTAGCTGTTGTTCATTGGCTACCGGGGCTCAGTTTTAAAAGGAATATTTTAGAGGGAATATTTTGAAGAAAAAAACAAAGGTAGGCTTATTTATATAATATGCATATTTTGATTGAAATGAAATAAAGTCAAAATTGAGGTCAGGGTTTTTAAGAATCGGAAGTTAGGAGTACAAATTATTACTGTACACAGCAGACTTAAGTCATGTTCTATGGTGTAGTGTGTTTAATTTGATCTGGAAAAGAAAAAGAAATATAGGCATACAATTATGTTGTTAACCTGCTTACCCTGTGTTAACATTTCATATTATTTAATTTTGACAGGCAGCCCAGTGATAGAATAGATAGATGACATGAGAAAACCAATTAAACATATAAATTATTAAATATTTACTATACATTCTCACATAAACTTAAGCAAGTATTTAATAATCTTATGGTTAACTAACATCTGGGATAAAATCCTATATATTGGCTTTGTTTGCAATCAAGTATTTAGAAAGTTTGCGAGTTGTATTAGAGTTTTGGAAACTAATCCCCAGATTAAAATAAATTCTCTAGTATGGCACGTAATTTTGGAACTAAAACAAGAGCAGAGGTGTTTCAGCCACACAGTTCAGCAGGTTTGTTTAAATAGCCCATGTGGCCGGCAAGTGAAGACGATCTGAAATAAACAAATAGTGGGGATATCTGTAGGCACAGTAGGCAGACCCTTAAAATGGTTATACCTTTCAAATATGTTAATTTCAAATAGTCTACGAGTGTTCTTACATTACACTCTGTACGATTATCATTTATTGAAAATTTAAAATTGTATTATACAGAATATACAGATCACCTGGCCATCACATCTTAGGGTTTCAGGTGATGAGTGAAACATATTTTTTCACTTTGATAGTGGACTCTTTATTTAGTTTACTAGCTACAACCCAGAAGGGACCCAGGGGTCCTGAAAAAACAATCTTTATGATTGTGTCAGAGAACTTTAAGAGAATTGATTCATTATCTGGAATTTTTCAGTTTTTAAGTGACATCAGGCCCCTGCCTTCTCTCTTGTTAAAATCTTATGTGGGTAACTTAGTTTTTAAATCACCTTCAGTGCTTGGCCTATATGCGTTTGAAATTAGAACGGTTACATATCGGCAGTATCATCTGAGGACGCTCCAGTGGTACATCTAGTTCTTCTTTCTCCTCCAGGAATTGATGCCAACATAAAGGACAGTTTAGGTAGAACTGTCTTAGACATTCTGAAAGAGCACCCGTCTCAGAAGTCTCTCCAGATTGCAACGCTCTTGCAAGGTAAACAGCACCGAGTGATGGGTGACTTTGCCTTACAGCCAGGATTAAATGGAAGCTGTCATAATTTTTATTTGGGGCTTTGATTTGGTACTTAATGTTCAATTAGCTAATAATTTGCATTTTTTCCTAGCATATTTTAAGCCAAATGAAAATTCATTAAAATGTTTTAGTTCAGTGTTTGCTCAGTATGGAAAAGTTTTTATTTACTGCTTGATAATAAAAAAAAATGTTTTAAGAAACTCATGTAGTAAATATGGATTGTGATAGCTTGAAGTGAATAGGCTATATGAATTGGTAATGACTAAATATTATTTTTTCTTCAAATAATACCTTAAGATTTTTCAGAGATTTTTCTATAATTTTGTCTGATTTACTTACTACCATGAAGTGGTTAAGTCCGTATATCATCACCTGGCACACGAGAGACATTGAAGCCCTGGGGGATGGTTTTTGCTCTCACCCAGTCTCCACTCTGTGCTAAGGGGCAGACAGTACATGAATGTTGAGTTGACAACAGCCATGGTGGATTGGCTGAACGAGTGAATGCTGATTGCTTCTTCTTATGCATGTAGATTGGCCACACGTGCAGTGGGGGGTGAGGGGGGTGGTAGGTGAGGGGTGGGAGGGGGGTCACGATGAGCCAGTTCTATTCATTGTCAGCTGGGACTTTTCTTATAACATCATTTTCTACAAAAATGTGTGAATTAAAACCAGATGGGGCTGTGGAAATGTAGATGTCAGCAAATGTCAAATAAGGTCTATAGATCAAAATGGTCATTGTGCCTTTTCCCAACTGATTTCTAAAACCTTCACAGGGAGTTTAGGCCTCTCTAGTTTTTGTGGTCACTAAAGAAGCTAATTGGAGGTCAGAACACCTCCAGATGAATCAGGGAATCCAACTATGATTTGTCTTATTAATCCTAATTGAACCAAGTTGAATGAAAGCTAAAAAGTGGTGTGCCTGGTGGATATGTCTTCTACCTTCAAGGCACTTCTGAGGTTAGACTTTGACCTTTAACTGAACTTTAAAAAAAAGTTGAAGTTTGTATATATCTTTCAGAGAAAGTAAAATGGAACTTTCTAACTAAAATGGGGCAAGATGTAATTTTAGAACTTTTAGACATATTACACTGGCTCAATGTGTTAAAAATATTCAGTAGGAGCAACCTGTCTGCTCTCTTAAAGGCCAAGGTTGATTATGTGTGCCAGTTTGCACTGGGGCATATTAGGACATCGTTGAATATTTCATCACATTGGAAAATACCTTATGTTCTTTTCTTTCTTGGATGTTGAGTTGCTGTGCCTTTTAAATTAAATGAAAAGGTTGGTATTGAAGTGAAGCCAATTTATCATACCCATAATTGCAACTCACAAGTTTTCAGAAATTTGCTGTTCAATCTACATAGTCACTTCATGCTTGAAAAAAATTTTAGGATACAATTCTGCGGGTTGCTTTCTTGCCCTAGTAGAATTTGCCTTGGGAATTTGTCCTTTGGTCTGAATTATTCTAAAGGTGATGGATAACTGGCTGATGTTACAATGTGGGTTCTTACGAAGCAGATTATTTCTGAATAAAGAACATGAGCGAAGGAACCCAGAGGGAAACAATCTGATTTCATCCTTTAGAAGAAGGCTATAAGCCGGGCATGGTGGCTCACGCCTTTAATCCCAGCACTTGGGAGGCAGAGGCAGGCAGATTTCTGAGTTCAAGGCCAGCTTGCTCTACACAGTGAGTTCCAGGACAGCCCAGGCTATACAGAGAAACCCTGTCTCGAAAAACAAAACAAAACAAAACAAAAACAAAGAAAAAGAAGAAGGCTATAAACTAGCCCTACATGGGCTCAATATTTTGGTGTATAACAGATGTTTTCCTTAGACCATAGATATTTTACCAGCACTGCTTCCATAAAATCCAAATTAGCTGTCAACTTTTTTTTTTAAATCCACAATTGTAGTTGAATCTTCAGAATTTTGGCATCTGTGGAAATACAGGCTTCCATCTTATGTAAGTGCTGAACTTTTAGATGGCGCACCTGCTGTCTTATTAAAAATGTTCTGTCCTGTCCTGTTCTTCCTGTGCCATCCAGGCTGAATGTTCTTTGACATTTATCACTGTATTCGGCATCGTTTCCCCTATGATTAAGGCAACAGTGGCATGTTTTGATGTCCCCTTTCTATCTGGCTCCACCACTTAATAGTGGGACAAGTTTGTCACACTCCTCTTGTGAGTTGTCATCTCTAAAACTGAGACAGAGCTGGGAATGGTGGTGCTTGCCGGTGAGCTCAGAACTCATGATGCTAAGCCAGGAAGTTTACAAGTTCAGGGTCAGCCTGGGCTACATAATGAGGTCCTGTCTCAAATCTCAAATCTAACTAACAGTATCCCCTCCCACAAACACACAGACCCAAACAAACTGAGCTCATAATAGTGAACAAACCAGCTTTGTGAGGATTCAACAGCTTTACTTATATCAAGCATTTAGAACCATGCTGCTATTGTTATGGTTCTATCAAAAAACAAAAAACAAAAAAAACAAAAACAAAGAAAAGTGAAAGATAGATTACATGCAGGACATTATTTCAAGAGCGACAGAAATGACTTTTTCTGTATATAAATGAAGTTTAGTGTGAGTGCTGTGCTTATCTTTTAAGTTTGCACCACCACTGTCCATTTTATTCACTCCTGTTGCCCAGTGGTTGATTGCATCCGTCAGAATGGAACATCTCAGTCTTACAGATCACATCTATTCAAAGTATCTTTTGGGGGGAACTTTAAATTGTCAAACGGAAAATATTTAACAAGATTAAGGGGATGCTTATGTCTTCAACAGACATGTTTATCTTTGAGGAAACAATGTTTCTACTTAAATGTTTTATTAAGTTAACAGCTTATGAATTTTTTTGGACTTCTTTTGGTTTCTGTTTATTTCTTTAAGAACTTGGGATTTATTTGTGGTAGCTCTTGATTTTTGAACCCCCATGAATTCAATGGCACGTTCACAGATTTAATTCTGTCCACAGATTATTTGGAAGGCGCAGGAAGGTCAGCCGTCCTGGAAGAGCATGCTCAGGAAGATACAGCACAGGAGACACACCTTTCATCTCCTGCCGAGTCTCCTCAAAAGACTAAAAGTGCGTAGCTGGCTAAGCCCCCAAAACAGTGCCAGCCATCTCTGGTCAAATTTGTCGAAGGGCATAGGAAGGGCTGGCACCAGTAGGAATGTCCAATCAAGGTTTTTTTTTGTGGTTT
Source organism: Mus minutoides (assembly GCA_902729485.2). NCBI lineage: Eukaryota > Metazoa > Chordata > Mammalia > Rodentia > Muridae > Mus > Mus minutoides. The sequence goes on from LR750124.1 coordinate 855,160, forward strand.
ATACTTCATATTTTATATATGTATGTAGTCAGCATTTATAGAGTTTCTGCTGATTGGAATTATCATGGTAATGATATACAGATTGTTCATGGCACTGACATAAGGATTACATGTGTCACTGACACGGAAATTACATGCATGACTGACATAGGGATTGTTCATGGCACTGACATAGGGGTTACATGTGTCACTGACATAGGGATTAGATGTGTCACTGTCATAGAGATTGCATGTGTCACTGACATAGGGCAATGAGCAAGGTAGTTAGCAATCCCAGTAATGAAGTTTATATGAAGTAGAAGTATATTTTCTCTAGCTTTATAAGGTGTATTTGACAAATGTTTTTATATTTGCAGCATATAATGTGAGGTCTTCACACACACACACACACACACACACACACACACACACACACACACATGGTGAGTTAATTATCACATCCAAACTAACAAATGTGTCACTTTGCATAATCTCCACTTTTTGTTGGTGAAAACAGTATCAAACATCTTGGGAAATTTCCTGAGTTTCTTCATTTTCTCCTGACTGAAACTGTGAGCCCTTTAATCATGATCTCATCGTTTCCTTCCCACTGTAGTCTCTGCTAACCACCATCCCTTGTCTGCCTCTATAAGTTAACCTTATATTGCTCATGTTAGTGAGATCATGCAGTATTCGTTTATTTCAGTGCCAGCTTGGTCAGACTCTAGTGACATCAGTGCTTACTCAAAAGATAGGCACCCTTCTTTCAAGTGTTCATAATGGACTATCTATTATCCATTTGTGTTTTCCCCATCCATCCACCTACCCATCCAACTATCCACCCACTCACCCACCCATCCATCCACCCATTCATCCATCTACCCACTATCCATCCATCCACCCACCCATCTACCCACGCACTATCTATCCATCCATCCATCCATCCATCCATCCATCCATCCACTCATTTATCCACTCACTCACTTCCATCCATCCATCCATTCACCCACCCACCCACCCACTATCCATCTATCCACCCACTCATCCATCTACCCATTATCCATCCATCTATCTACCCACTATCGATCCATCCATCCACCCAACATCCATCCATCCACCCATTCATCCACCCACCATCCATCCATCCATCCATCCATCCATCCATCTATCCATCCAACAAAGGACTCTTAATTTTTTCCACATATCGTAGCAGTCTTAACCCATTCAGTTAAAATGGGGCACATAAGTTTCTATTCAAGATGTTGGTTTTATTTACTAGAGGTAGACATTAGAAGTAGGTTACTGGGGGCTGAAATAGCTCAGCTGGGAGAGCATTAGAATGAAGAAGTAGGTTGCTGGTACTGAAGAGCTCTACAGTGGCTTGTATTTTCCCACAACAGTATGCACAATATTCTTTCCCCGAAGCCTCTCTAACACTTGCTTTCTTTCACCATTTTGATAATAACTGCAAGACAAGATCTCTTTGTGGTTTTAATTGGTAGTTCCCTGATGGCCAGTGATGCTGCATACCATTTTGATGTATCTCTTTCTTCTTCCTCTTCCTTTCTTCTTCCTCTTCTTCTTCCTTTCCCCTTCCCTTCCCCTTCCCTTTCTCTTTGAAAAATAAAAGTTTAGGTGCTCAGATCCTTTGCCAATTTAGATTGTTTGATCTTGTTTGGTTACTGAACACAAACACACACACACACACACACACACACACACACACACACGTGTATATATATATATATATATATATATATATATATATATATATATATATATATATATTCAAATATTGACCCCTTATCAGATCTATGATTTGTAAACATTTTTTTTTCATTTCATAAGCTGCCTCTATTTTATGGATTATTTCCTTGCCCCACAGAAGGCTTTCTCCCATGATTTAGTTCATTTACCAACTTTGATTTATTACCCTGTGCTTTTGGTATCTAAAAAAGCATTTTTCAGACCAAGGTCAGAAAGCTTTGCACTTTTTCTGGAGGATTTTATGATTTCCTTCATTAAAGTCTTAATGATTTTTCAGCTGATGAATGCCTATGGCACAAGGTACCATTCACTGTGATTCCTGTCCACAAACATGCAGACTCCAGCATCCTCTGCTGAAGAGGCTGTCTTTTCTATGTTGGAGGTTCCTGGGAAGTGTCAATAATAAAAAGATATTATGCAATCATAAAAACAAGATACATAGATCAGTATAAAAGAAAAAAACAATTAGAAATAAACCTAAAAAAAGTCTATGCTCATTTCATGTCATTTAAAATAACATTTTAAGTTACAATAAAACACTAAAATTTTTATTATAATTGCTACAATTAATTTTCAGAATAAATTCTAAGTACAAAGTACTTTTTCTGAAGCTGTCAAGAAAAATTCTTATTTACTATATGTTTTGGCACATGATAAAATTATCTGTTCCTTCTGTTTTTCCCTTTTCCTTATATATCACAGTTCTGATTACCTATAGTATAGTTCAGGGTTTCTCTGTATAGCCCTGGCTGTCCTGGAACTCACTCTGTAGACCAGGCTGTCCTTGAACTCAGAAATCCGCCTGCCTCTGCCTCCCAAGTGCTGGGATCAAAGACGTGCGCCACCACGCCCTGTTAAGTATAGTTCTTTTTTAAAAGAAGCTAATTGTATTTATGTTGAAATAGGGCATACGTTTTCAATATTATTTCAGGATGATTAATGAGCTATTGGATTTTGTCAGTGAAATAAAATGCCAATTAAAAAAAAAGTCCAAGTGATTGTTAGTGGTCAAGCTCTGGCCTTGCATGTGTGAGGCCCTCAGTTCGAGCTCCATGCGGCCACAAAAGAAAAGTCAATTACTGTAAAAAATAAAGCTACAGAAACTAGTCACTATCTGTAATTAAACTTTTAATACTGATTTCTATTTTGGCAAAGAATAGCTACAGTCAAAATTGGAGCCTCCTTTGTCTGTTAGCATGTTTGTATTAATTATGCTCAGTGCCTGCTTCTGCCCGAGGTTTCTAACCACTTACGTGTTGCGCTGTCCTCTGTCAGATGATTAAACACCACACCTCAGCAGTAGTTCTTGCATAGTCTGAAAACAACTTTGTTTTTCTCATAGGTGAAACTGTCACTGGAGAACTATCAAAACTCCTGGATGAAATAAAACTCTGTCAAGAAAAGGATTATTCCTTTGAAGATCTGTGCCACACGATCTCAGACCACTACTTAGATAACTTGAGCAAGATTTCAGAGGAAGAGCTTGGGAAAAATGGAAGCCAGAGTGTAGTAAGTAAGGGGAGGGCGGGGCGACGACACTGCGTCTGTCTGTCTTTCCAGCTCAGTGCCTACCCCTGCGGCCTAGGATCTGTTGATTGATTAGATGATCAGATTCAGCGCCGATCAAATGTCAGTGTCCCTGTTAGTCTTTCTGTGCTGTTCATCGTGTTGCTTGGTCTTCTGCTTATACAGGGAAAGGAATGCTGGGTAGGGACTGAGGACTAGCTCAGTGGTAGAACACTTGCTTGCTGTGCAGTTCTTTAAAAAATGGTATTTGTACTATTATAGTTCATTTTGAGACATGGAAGCTGCAGTTTCTTTGGACATGAGGATATTTCATTTCACTGGGCATAATTATCTCAACTCCTGCAGAAGAGAAAACATCTCTCTTGTCTGTCCTCCCCACATTCTTCCATGTCCTTTCTAAAAATGAAGATAGTGTCAAACCACATGTGTAATTCTTCAGTCATTGTGTCAGTCACGGTGGGATATCTCAGTGTTTTCATAATATTAGATGTCTGAAGATTATCACTTATGACCTCAGAATCTAAAGTAGGAGCTGGATAGTCTTGTTCAGCATGGATTTTTTTTCATACCAACAATAGCAAGAAAAATTGTAACCAATCAGTTTTAAATTATGAGTTATAAGCATACCTTTGGCCTATGAAGGAATGAGTTATAGTATGTAGAGGTATTAAAGGGACCAGATACTTTGCTATTAACTATTTCCCTACTTTTAGGACTTAATTTGTCAGAGCAGTACTGGCTCTACTGTTTTACTGGCCAGGGAATAATGGAGCAGATTCTCATAAGTATGTCATAGTATTTTAAAAATTAAAAAAGCATCTAAGTATGGTACCTGGGAACCATTTTGGGAACATGCACTTCATCTAGTTCCTCAAATGAGGCGTGACACCAATTCTCCACGAAGCGCCTGCCGATCTAGTTCAATGGCTAAACTTACCTCTCAGGCCTACTTTTTTTGTTGTTGTTCCAATTTGCTTTTCTGGGCTGTCACGTCATCCCCCTTCCTCCAGTGAAGAGCTTGAATAATTGTATATGCATCACACCAAAAAGCTTATAGGTTTTACAAAATGAAAATCCTCCATTGACGAGATGTCTGTAGTAGTCAGCATACAATTTCCTTTTAAACATCTAAAACAGAGATGTGCTTGTCTGTAAAGTAAAGCTGGTTGTACCTTAACATCTTCTAGAAGGTTGCTTAGAACTTGAAATGGAGTTGTACCACATAGCTAATATATGATGCCTGGACTTTAACACCCATCCTTAAACGTTTTTAACTGGTTGGTAAATTCAAGCTCCCTCCTTCTAAACCTATAGCTTTACACAAAACCCTAATTTTGTACATCACTGATTTCTGAAGAATTTTTTGTTAAATGTACTTTTAAACAAAGTCGAACAAGCATCCTAATAATTTGGTACAGATACAGATACACATACAGAATACACACACACACACACACACACACACACACACACACACACACACTCCTAGAGAGTTACTGCCCAAGAAATCAGGAAATTCAGAGCTCTGAGAATGAGGCAGTGTAAAGCAGAAGCCATGATTGTTTTTCTTTTACTCTGTATCCTGTGTGCCCTGCGGCCTCAATTCTGCTTGGAGAGTATGATAATAGCTTATACATTTTAGGGCGTGATGAGAGGGCTGGTGGCTGGATGGTACACACTTTGGAAAGAGTGGCTGCTTTTTTTTTTTTTTTCTTACATGGAGATTGTGCTGTGGTGCTGGCAAGAGAGAAATTAATGCTCATATGTTGAACTTAAGTCTTTTAAAGTTTAGCTCAGGTATCCCTACACTCATTGTTCGAGTGACAAATCATTATAATATTCTTTGAAACAACTGTCATATTGAAATACCAAAGGCTATAAGAGGTAAAACAGCAGACAGTATACATAGGGTCAAGTAATTCTATTTATTTATTTGTAATAGAATCCACCAAGGGAAAGGGTGCAAAATAAACTTATAAGCATAAATGAAGTTAGGTTTGGGGTGGTCTAAATATCAGGCTAAGACTTTTGGTCTCATTCCTTAGGAAATGAGAAAAGCATGAAGGATTTGGGCAGTTAAATGACATCATTGCAACTGGCGTTTCAGAGAATGAATCTGATAGAAACTGGTCATCGTGTTAAAAAAAAAAGTAATCCAATCTCATTGACCTTCTGTATGGCCTGCGCCTTATTTGTATGCATCCTGTCTGTCTAATGTTGGTTTCCATTAGTTGAAGTGGTTATTTTTCTTGAGTATTACTATAAATCATCGCCTTGTTATACAACCAAGTAAATAAAGTGCTTTTTGACTGCCCAATATAGGCAGCCACTGCTATGTTTAAAATTATAGCTATATAGGTGTAATAAGCAAGACTGTAGGTGACTTTAAACAGTTTCAAACTATTAAGTAGCCTTCAATCACTGTTTACAGACAAGAGTAACATATAAAACAAATACATATATTATGGGTTGTTGCTTGGTAGATGCATGCTATAACCTGTTCTCATGCTCTGTAAGAGTTAAACCACTGGGCAATCCTACCAATGAAATTATAAATTTAGGAAGCGATACAGCTTGTACCACAGTGAGGATTTAAACCAGTGGTTCTCAAAATGTGGGTCATGAAACCTGTGGCAAACATCTATCTCAGAAAAAAATTACTCTACAATTCATAACACCAGCAAAATTATAGTTATGAAGCAGCAACAAAATAATTGTATGGGTTGTGGGGCCACCACAACATGAGGGACTGTATTAAAGGGTCGCAGTGTTAGGAAGATTGAGAGTCACTGATTTAAACCTAAGAGCTGGTATTTTATATTCTCAGCCCTATTTCTTATAGGATTTCTTATAGTAACTTACCGTGTGGCCAGTGGAACTTTAAGAAATGAAAGGTCAGAGATCTGCAGATGTTCACTGAAGGCTTGCTGTGGGTGTAGTTTAAGACTAAAGTGGGTCCTGGAAAAAGCGGGGGTGGGTGGGTGGGGGAATGTGCTTTGCAAATATCTTGGAATGAATGGATGAAGCACACAGCCTGAAGAAACAGTGTGTACAAAAACAGAAGTCACAATCCATGTATATCTTTAAAAGAATTCTTACCACAATGGAAATAAAAGTTACATGGATAATGATAAAACCTCACACACAATAATCCTTCAAGGTAGACCTTACAAATGAGAGAGGGAAGCCTCTGAGAGGTTTGATGTTTGTTTTTGTTTGTTTGTTTGTTTTTGCAAGTGCACAGCCAGAATGCCTAGGTTCAGATCCTGGCTCTGAAACCAGAGTCATATTACCTGTCATTCCCCGTATCACTAGAGAACAAAGGCAGGTCAGGAGAATAAGCTTCCAGGGAGTTCCTTGAAGGTGGTATTTTGGAAGGTAAAGATGGTGGGTTGTTTCATAATTTCAGAATAGACAGTGGTTCTCATCAGTGGCTTTGTAGTAACCAGGAAAGGCTTTATAAACTAAGCACTGATATGTCATGCCGACATACCCCCTTGGCAACAGTCACTGAGGGAGCTGGGTATGATGGCGCGTATCTGTCAGTACCAGGATTTAGGATGCTGAAGCAGGAGGATCGTACGTTCAAGCCATCTTGGGATATACAACAAACCTGAGGCCAGCCATGGCTAGATATCCAGACCCTGTTTGGAAAAAGAATTGTTTTAAGCACTGTTTTATTTTTATTTTTTAATCTTTAAAGAACTCTTGTACAGTATCCTAACCAGGCACACAGTTGATCTGGTGACATAAATCCTTTATAAGCTAATTCAGGTCTAAAATGAGAGTAGAACTTTAGGTCCTATTAACATCATACAATTGTAAGTTTCCTTCCTTCCTTCCTTCCTTCCTTCCTTCCTTCCTTCCTTCCTTCCTTCCTTCCTTCCTTCCTTCCTTCCTTCCTTCCAGAACAAATCTCATACATCTTGTAGCAGCTCACGTACTTCTTCAATTCTCTAGCATAATCATTTGTGTTTAAGTTCTAGAACTGGAGAATCTCCTAGTTTTGACTCTTAAACAAGTTACTGTACCTTGTGTAGCTTGAAGGCAAACATTTCTCATATTCCTGGAGGTTGCAGGCAAAGCAGGCATCTGCTAAGAGCCCACCTCCTGATTTGGGGGTGACTGTCCTTATATTACACTGTTTCTCCACATGACTGGGGACAGAGGGGAAAAGCCAGCTCTCAGCTGGCTTTGCTCGTGGGCATTAACCCACCACTGACAGCTATGCGCTCATCATGTGGACACCTCCCAGAGTTCCGTGCTGTACTGTCTCTGGTGGTTGGTACATCAGTATGTGTATCAGGAAGGGGTAGAAATTTTCTTTTTACCAGGAAGGTTTTACTTGACAATGAAAGAAAATTCAAATTATGCTCTGACATCAGTTTGAACTTAAAAAATTATTTTTGTACTGTATCAAAGCTTTAAATGTCGAAAAACATTCTTGTTTGTTGTTTATATTTCTAGCAATGAGATGAGCCACCACGCTGAATGTGATTTAGTTTTACATGCTCCAAAATGTTTGGCTTGTTCATTTTGGTGCTATGCATCATTGAAAAAGTAATTAGGGACTTACAAAATAAAAGGAAAATATGTTCTGAGTTTCATATCATTCATAAATGCATTTTACACATTAGTGATGGAGCTTGAATGCAGAGTATTTTAGCTGTTATCCTGAGTTCAATGCAACTTTCCTTTCCTTTCCTCTTCTATTCCAATAGAGGGCACTCTTGTGCAGGATTTTAAGCCAAAATCAGCTATCTTATGTAAGAACGTTTAGTTTTTTGGATCAGAGATGTTTAATTTTATAAGAATAATTTTACTATTATAAATGAATTAAAAAGTAGTTCCCTATTATTATTAATGTTATGGGTTTTATATTTAATTTGAAGACCAGCTCAAGTTAGAATTTTATTTTACCTTGCCTGCATTTTAATTCAAAAGCTAATCTGTTCTGAATGCTCTTATAAAATGCATATGAGACCATTTTCCAAGTTGATTCAGAACATTATATAATCTGGGATATGAATTTTAAAGAAATATCATCATATTTGTTACCAACTCATGAAGTTTATGTCTTTGAAAGAATATAAAATGATCTAAAATTTTTCCTATTGTTTTCATTTATTTTCCTAAGCCCCACTTTCATTTACATTCTTCATTTATATAAACAATATACATACTTCTTAAAGGTGAACATGCCAGGCTGTCAAAATTCTGATATAATATAAAGATTATGACAGATTGGATCAGGAAGATATTTCTCTTAGATTTAAATAGAAAAAGCATTATTGCCTTATTAGTCTTAAAAGAAATTGATAAGACTGTTGCGTGAATAAATGTTTTCTTCTCATTCTTTTTCCTGAGAGAAAATCCAGATACAGTTGCATCCAATGCTCTCTGTTTGTCCAGGGATATGCTAGCATAGTCGGTGTAATGTTACTAAGTCAGTGTATAGCATTTCTCTTATTTCACTTACATTTCTACTGTGGACTCTTCAATTGCATGTCAGATTCTGAAGTGTGAGCTAGTTTATTAGATTGTCTAGAAGTCAAATGCTGGTCCTGGGGATAGAGCTCAGTTGGTAAAGTGCTTGTGACGTGTAAATGTGAAGACCTGAGTTCAGATCTCAGAACCCTTGTGAGGATAATGAAAAGCCAGGGACAGTGGTATATTACAGGCGCAGGACTGGGGAGATGGAGGCTGTAGGGTGCTGGGGACCACTGGTCATCCACTTAAGCTACTTAGCAAGCCTCAGGACTCAGTGAGAGACTCCCCCTCCCCAAGATGTACAGCTACTCAGGAGTAACACCATAACTTGACCTCTGGCTTCTGTGTGAGCATTTACATGTGCAATTGCACCCCTCCCCACACACACATAGGCGTATCTGCACACAAATGAATGGACACAGACACCTGTACACACACATACAAGCATATGCAGTGCATGGTCTGTTTCTGGAATGAAGCTTACTTTCAAACATGTTCTGATGTGTTTTAGGATAGAGAGACCTCGGTGGCTATCAGGGGACTTTGTATTGCACGTTTCTGACATGTTAGTAAAGAGCTCATCTTACAGGGCTAGAACTAAATCTTCAGCATAAACTCACTTTTTGATAGTGATGTAAATCTTAAGTGGTGGTAACCTAGATGGCGGTCAGGAGAAAATTTTGAACTACAATTTATATCTTTATGCTTGAACAAAAGTTTGAGAAGTATGATTCAGAGTTGCCATATATGAAGCCAGCTTTGAGTTTTCTTAGCAGAATTTCTAGGAATTAAAATACATAGAAGCTGCATTCTGTTGTCCTTTATTAATAGCTCCTGGCTATTATCTTTAAGAAATATATGCACTAGATATATAATGCATGCAAAGAAAAAAACCTGGAATCAGAATGATAAATTTCTGACCCTACTTTTACCTTAAGAAGAGCTTTATCTGTAGAATTTCTAGGATGATATTTGAGAAAAACAGGTGCTCTTCAGAGCTGCCATGTGGGTGGTTCCACTTTTCACAAGTGTTGTCACTTTGCCTTTTGTGTTGTATACATTGACACGTTGCTTCTAATAGACTCTGTGATGAGGAGGTCTATGTTGTTGTGTATAGCTTTCACTATTCCGCCTAAGCTCTGGGAATGAGTCTTGCTACCAGCCCCCACTCTGCTTCCCTTGAATCCATGGGTAAAACACACACACACAGGTTGCTCATTTTCAACTTGTCTTCTGATACAATTTCTGGGCACTACTATCTCCCACCTGGAAAAGTGTGCCCTTATCAATATTCTTATCTCCACATCTCACACCTGCCCTGAACTTGAGTTGCTCAGTTACGTCTCTGCCTGCCTGCCTGCATGTAGGAGCAGGCTGTGTTTTGAGATCTCACATGGCTGGTCAACTCTTCTCCTCTGAAGCCTGGAGAACTCTCTCTCTCCTCCCTTGCATCTCTCTTTTCCTCCAGGGACCTGGAAGTCTCGCCTATTCATTCTGCCCAGCAATTGGCCCATGGCTTCTTTACTGACAGATCAAAACCAAACTGTGGAATAGGACAGCATCAGAACCACTCCTGCATACATTTGATCTGTCTCTAATTGTCTTGCCAAGCACAGTGTCTTTCATGTGGTGGTCTCTTGGCAAAGGGTCACTGGATGAAGACACATGAGGAATGCGCCACAAGGAGAAGAGCCTGCTGATGTCACCAGTAGAGAACATCTTTATTCGGAGCACAGGACATTAGCCATCTTTCTATGGAGGGACCAGTGTAGCCATGCAGAGAGAATGGGATTGTAAATTATATGGCCTTGGCTTCCTGAGCCTGCCGTGCCAGTTTATGAGCAACGGATGACTTGATAGCTCCAAAAGGTAATTTTTTTATTAGAAAATATCATCATCACCTATCAGCCATATAAAGAGCTGTTTTACCATCTCTTGTGTTCAGACTTTTGAACGGTTATTTCATGTATTTGTAGGGAGATTTCTCTATCGCTATCTCAAACATTCCGTGCTTGGGTCACTATTAGTATTTTGCCATGGAAAACAGGTAGGTCTGTACACTGTAGGAATGGTGCCTATGAGAACTATACACTTAATACACAGAAATTCCTAGCTCAAGACAAAGGTGTGAAGTCCAGTGAGGGTTAATATGTCCTATAGTCTAGCTACTGAAATGCCAATAGCATAAACACAAGATGAGGGAGGTTCAATTTGGGTGAATAGTTCATGCAAACATTTTGGCCATTATACTACTACAAGGCTATGATTAACCATAGGATGATTTCCATCTTTCCCAAGTATATTCAGCACTGGCTTGTCTCCAGCTTGATATCAATCCTGTCGTCTTTCTGGCCTCAGACTTTCTTCACCTTCTCCCTCAGTTACTGCAAGAGCTTCTCAGCCTGCTCCTTCCCCGCTGTCTCCCACTTTTTGTGAATGCTGATACCCAGTGACTAGGCTATACATATGGAGCACTGGAGTCAAGCATTCTACTCAAACTCAGTTCCGATCCTTACTGCAAAAACGTAACAGCCTTTTAAGGCCTGGCAGTTTTAGCTACTGTATACATTTCCCTCTGATCTCCTATAATATGATATAATTAATGTAATATATAGCATAAGTGAAATGTTTCAGTAAAGTGCAACACTGAATCATGCTTGTCTCCTGTGTTCATGCGGCTTTATCTATGTATAATTATTTCACATACCATCTCACTTATTGAAACCATTCTTCATAATTCCTTTTGATCTTTCTATATTTAGTTCTAACACTTGGATCAAATATTATTGTGCTTTATTTATAAATGCCTCAGTAAATTCTATAATCTGCTTTATATCATTAGTACACGAGTCTTCTGTTTTGCCTTTGCTTTTTAAGCTGCTTAAACACAGGGGAATTATTAATCTGCATGTGTGTTTTTAGCATAGACACATGCTTCATAAGTATTTGATGAATTGAACTTGTTATAGGCATACAAGAAGTATGTTTGATATCTGATTTTGATATATACTTAGGAGTAGAATCTAATTTGTTGTTTTACTTTTTTGAATAACGTATAGCTCACAAGTTTGTTTTGAAAGTAAAACTTAATACTGATTTAGATTATATCATTGACTTCTTCACAGTGTAAAACCATCAATATCTTAGGTCCAGTCATATCTTATGTAATTACATATAACTCAAAGAACCTTGTGTTATACTTTATTTAATTCTCAACAACGTAAAGATTGTTATAAGAACATAAAAATATGTTTCATTACTTATATTGCTAATTTCAAACTCCTCCATATATTATGAAATATTTTCTACCATTCTATGCTATCTTTAAAGTGCTTTTAGCTAGTCAGCATCCTGCTTTTTCTACCTAATTTGAGGGATTTTTTCACATTTTAATACATCTCATTGCATCCCTGTGTATATGTTCTTTCTCACTCTGTAGCCCAGGCTAGTCCAAAACTCATAGCAATCCTCCTACCCGGCTCTCCCATGTGCTGGGACTATAGGAAGGAGGCACCATGCCCAGTCTTGCTTGTTCAAAACATGGAATGCTAAACTATCTCTAAATATGGACTCTCTAGTAAGGGATCCAAAGGCAGTAGAACTTCCCAAAATACTTTGAGCTTTTGTATTTTAATTCTTATGAGTTTTTCAAAGTTAACTTGTCTAGTCTGCTGCCAGTTTTTATTGACAGTTTTATTCTTTCTTGTCCGTGACTCGGTTTTAAGCTTCCCCACAGCTATTATGATGTCCCTGGAAAAAAAAATCCAATATTTTCTGCAGTTATTCTAATTGTAATATTTTCTTGAAAGTTTAGTAGTAATTGAACCCTTTCCTAACAGCACGTTTTAGGTAATGACCATACTAATTTTTGACCACTTTAAGCTCCTTTTCACAATCACTTTGTTCATTTGCTGTAGCACACCCTATTTGTAATTCGATTTCAAGGCGCACATTGGGGATTTCTTCGTGCAGTTTTGGAGTGAAAGGCTCAGACAGCTTGCCATTATGAAAAGATCTCATTTTCCCACCTGACACAGGAGGAAATCTACACTGAGCCCAAGCTCAGTGAGAATCACTTACTGCTCTGTCCAGGGAAATGATTTTCACCTTGAAGAGTAAATTAATTTCAATGGAATAGTAGACCAGCAGCCCAGAGAAATTGATAAAACTGCTCATTTTTCTAACGCATATTATCATAAGACCATTTAATCCATGACTAAAGAATGTGGGAATCCACTCAGCAAATAACAGCTGAAGATTTGGGAGTGGCGGTGATAGAATTGAAACTAGGAATAGGAAATGGAAAAAAAGTAACTATGTGTGTGGTTCAATCTCAGGCTTGGATTTTAAAAAGTAGCTCTTTTTTTTTTTTTTTTTTTTTTTTTTTTTTTTTTAGCTTGGTGGTTGTCATGGTACACGCCTTTAATCCCAGGACACAGAAGGCAGAGGCTGGTGGATCTTTGAGTTCAAGGCCAGCTTGGTCTACAGAATGAGATCCAGGATAGCCAAGGCTCCATAGAGAAACCCTGTCTTGGAACACCAAAAAACTAAAACCAAACCAAACCAAACCAAAAGAAGGTAGCTGTTATCTAGATTTTCTGGAGTTCTTCTTTCTACCATACATATTTTTTAATTAATTAATATTACATCTAGACTGCTGTTCCCCTCCCTCTTCTCCACCCTGTCCCTGCCTCCTCTTCAAAGAAAGGGCAGGCTTCCCATGGATATCAAACAGCCCTGTCTTATTAAGTTGTAATGTGACTAGCCACATCCTCTCCTATTAAGGCTAAATAAAGCAATCCAGTGGGAAGAAAGGGTCCCAAGGGCAGACAACAGAGTCAGAGACAGCCCCTGCTTCCACTGTAAGGAGTCTAACATGAAGACCCAGCTATACAACTATAACATATGCCATGTGTATTTTTTAGAATCTCAAAAAATTTGATTGTCTACACAAGTAGTTTCCAACCTGCCTAATGCTGTGACCCTTTAATACTGTTCCTTATATTGTGGTGACCACCAACCATAAAATTATGTTTGTTGTTATTTCATAACTGTAATTTGGTAATGTTGTGAATTGTAATGTAATATCTGTGTTTGCTTGAGAGTCTTAGGTGACCCCTGTGAGAAGGTCTGTAGACACCTGATAGGATCATGAACCACTGGTTCCTGCTTTCAGAACAGTTCCATTTAGTTGCTAGCTTCCAGTTCATATTGTCAACTAATTAATGATGAGAATCAAATCATTAATCTATGCAGAAGATAAGAAGTCAAGAAGATAATAGTGTGGCAGGAAATGAAGGTTCTAGAGTGAGCAAAGAGAGTGAACCAGAAAGCTGTATGTGTCAGGGAAGGGGATACCACCTGCTTTCAGAAGAGTTTTGTCAGGTTGCTCCTGCACCTGTGGTCCTTACTTTGCTATGGAACCCAGTGCATTTTGGCCCTCTTATATAAGGTTGCACCCCTCGGCCTTGATTCTGTAGGCTCACTCTTACGGAGTTAATGCTACTCCCACATCTCCACTGTCAAGTGTGATGTCACCGCTGCCACAGGCTCCTGAGCTCCCACATCGACAATCATCTTGACTTCTCTAATAAAATGCATTCAGAACACAGAAAACAAGCCCTTGAGTTCAAAGAGGCTGGTGTTTGAATCTGAGTTCTTTACATAAAGATTTCCCTTGTCTTCAGATTTATTTATTTTAAATCTGAAAACAGCAATCATAACCAAGAGTTTGCAGGTTTATTCTGAAAATAAAGCCAATCTCTGAAAGCACCTCACAGAGCTTCCCCCACAGAGGAACAAACGGTAACTCATTATTTATGCTTCATCTTGTCAGTCATTTATGTGTATTTTTCTATGTGCCATTAAAATGCTCCCCAAATTTCGCTTGGCTTCTCATTGCTTCCTATGAAAAGAAGCCTTTCTTCCTTATTACCAGCTCACCTCTCGTCGGGAACAGGGGTTTTAGAAAGCCTTTCTCACTTCCGCCTTCTGAATCCGTGACTGGGGGTGGATTGTTTTTTAATAAGTTCCTGAGGTAATTTTTTCTGCCACAGGATTCTATGCATCCCACAGAGGAATATTTTTGAGTGTCAGTTTCATAGGTAGTCAGGTATGAGACCTCATTTCATACAACGTCCGTGTCAGTGATATGGTCTTAGTCACCATGTGGAGCTCTAACTCTTTCCTAATCCTTTCTGTCTCATCTTGCTCCTTCCTGTTCCATCCACTTTCAAATAAAACTCTATAACGATGGTGGAAGGAATCTGCAGACAGCATCATGATGTTCTTATCATTTCCAAGTGCCTGTCACCTATCATTTGGCAAGGTTTCAGCAACTGTATTTTAAACTAATGAATGATTCGCTCAGCCACTCTTAACTTTTGATCTTCTGTCTTCCTTCTCCTCTGCTCTGCTCTATTTCATAAGAATGTCTCTGTCATCTCACAGTTATAGCCCTTAAGGTGCCAACAACATAAAACCATCATGATTGTCTAAAGCTGTGGCTTGAACTTAGGCTTTGTCCTCAGCTTCAGCAGAATCTTAAACGTTTTCATTGACTCCTCCACACCCTTTATGGGAGATAAGCAGAATACCAGATGAGGACTCAGGAAGAAAGGTGTTCACAGAAATGAGTAGTTTAGTGTGTTCATTTTTGTTTAAATATCTTTCCATTGGTGTTACTCCCTCCCAAAAGTATATGACCAATACATTGTATACATGTGTGTGTGTGTGTGTGTTTGTGTATGTGTGTGTGTGTGTGTGTGTGTGTGAGAGAGAGAGAGAGAGAGAGAGAGAGAGAGAGAGAGAAAGAGAGAGTGTGTGTCTGTGTGTATGGCTGTGTTTGTGTAAATGTGTGTGTGTTTACTTGTGTGTGTCTGTATGTATGTGTGTTTGTGTGCATTTATGTATATGTGTTTGTGGGTGTTTATGTGTATGTATATTTTGTGTATATATGTTTTTGTTGTGTGTTTATGTTTCATGTGGTGTGTGTTAATGTGTATGTGTGTGTGTGTTTATGGATGTGTGGTATGTGTGTACTTTTGTTTGTTTGTCTGTGTTTGTGTGGTATGTGTGTGCATGTTTTGTGTGTTATGTGTGTTTTTGTGTGTGGTGTGTGTATGTTTGTGTGTGTTGTGTGTATATTTTGTGTGGTGGTGGTGGTGGTGTGTGTGTGTGTGTGTGTGTGTGTGTGTGTGTGTGTGTGTGTGGTATGCACAGAGAAGAAAGGAGAGTGGAGGAGAGGGAAAGACAATGAGCAACATTTTCAGTGAGCACTAGTATCTTTGCCCCTAAGCTTAAGCACACACAACAAAAACATACATACACAAAATATACCTACACAACACACCCACAAATATACAACACACTCACAAACACATATACATAAACACACACAAACACACATACATATACAAAATATACATATACATAAACACCCACAAATACCCAAAACACCCACAAACACATATACATAAACACACACAAACACACATACATACACACACAAACACACATGTCAACGTGTACTTTTACACAATCACAGACATTTACACAAAAACATCCCTAATGTTCTCAGCTTTAGGAAGAAGCTGACATCTTTTAGTTTTGACTCTGACCATAAACATAGAAGAGTTAGACATTTCGTGGATACAACAATGGTCCAATCCGAAACATTAACAAGATTCTGTATTCATAGATCAACTATGAGAAAGAATATTTCAAAACAATTTTCCGTATCTTTAAACCAGTTTTTAAATGCGTTCTATTCATAGGTCTGGAGGATCTAACTGCACATAATGAGATAGGGTAAAGGCAGTATGTATGGCATGATTGCATCTATGCCATTGCTAGAGAAAAGCCTCTCTGCCAAAGCTACAATTTAAAGGAAGGTGTATTGGCCAGCCTTCCATTATGGAGACTGTATACATACACAAGGGAATTGTCTTTTAAGGAAGGAAGGTTTGTGTGTGTGTGTCTCATGTGGTGGGCTGACTGTTGTGTTTGGGGCTATGGTGAGGCACTAGGGCATGGTGGGAGGGTGTGGTAGAGCAAGGTGCTCATCTCATGGCTGCAGAGCATGAATGAGAGAGAGGTAAAGGAGCCAGGATGCAGTGCCCCTCCCCTAAGGGCCTAGAGCTCACCCCATGGCTTGATTTTTCTCTCACTGGATAGGCTAAGGCTTAGGGACATAGGCAGAGAATAAAATAGGGTGACATTAGAGCTCCAGTCTCAAAAAGCATTGAGGAAGATGGGCGATGCTGACCTCTGTCTCCTCACACACAGATACAGACATAGAGTTGAAAGTCATTCTGCAGAGTCTTGGAGGTCCTAGTGAGGTGGTCTTCCTTTCACCTTCCATTT
This sequence comes from Mus minutoides, assembly GCA_902729485.2. NCBI lineage: Eukaryota > Metazoa > Chordata > Mammalia > Rodentia > Muridae > Mus > Mus minutoides. The sequence goes on from LR750124.1 coordinate 872,287, forward strand.
CCCCCTCTTCCTGTTGATTCTTTCTTCTTCTTCCACCCCCCTTTCACCGTTTCTTCCCCCATCTCCCTTCTCCCTTGAGTTTCTTCTGATTCATCATTCTGACCAGCTGCCATGACAATCTTGTGCTATCAGGATCTACTGATTTTTTTTTTTAAGCCGAAGGATTTTAATCAGGTAGGCAGTGTGATTTGGTTTATGAGAAAAAGGTTGAAATGTTTGTGCCTCCTCAGATTCACTGCTAAGTATACTTTAATATGATTTAATGTCTGCACAATACTTAGTAATGTTTCTCCACAGCTTTCTTATATATCTATGTGTCAAATTCGACACCAGCTCTCAAGATTCGAGCAACACCAGTTGACAAGTCTCACATCCTAACTATCACGGGCACTGTAGCTTATCAGTAAGTCTAGGCAAGAGCATGGGAGATTTTTGAAATGGTATCATCAGTGATGTGCAGGAGAATTGCAGGTATCGTTACACACATGGCGAAGGGCTTTTATTAGCTACTTTCCCCACTGCTGTGATAACATAATTCACAGAAGAGAGAAAGGGCTTACGTTGGCTCACAGTTTGAGGGTGCAGTCCATCATGGCATCCATCAAGTTGTGTTAGCTAGAGTTCGAGGCAGCTCCTTTATTACAGCCGCAGTTGTAAGCAGAGAGTGATGACCTCTTGGACTTAGTTCCATTTCCCATTTTCACTCAGTCTCGAATTCCAGCACCTGGAACTGTGCTGCCCACATTTGGGGTGGTCTTCCTACCTCAGCGAGCCTCATAGTGATAATCTCCCCTTGGCATGCGCAGAAGCTGTAACTGGTGACTGGGTTCCGTCAGGCTGACAGTCAACATCAGATAAAGACTGAACTTTATCTGGGTGATCATCGAGATTTTCCAAATCCATACTTGTTTTTCCTTCAGCCCACCCATGTTACTGCTTGTGCTTCCTTGGGTGGCCCTTTCCCTTCGCAGGTCTTTGGAATGTATTCTTTCCAGAGCACTGTTTCCTTTGGAGAACTGCTCCTTACATCAGGTCGCATGTCAGTCTTATTTCTAAATCTACAATTCTATTTTTAACATGTCACGATGCTAGACTCATATGTCACTTTCCTACAAGAGAATCTCAGATGTATAGTCATGTAACTGGGTGAGAATTTGGTGGTGTAGAAGTTTATTCCTTTTCATGTATATGCAAATGTGTTTTTTGTCTTTATTAAGGGGTAACATTATATATAATATCTAAGATGTGTATATAGAAAGAGTGAAAATGTTTCAAAATATATATATGATTTAAAGGCAGTAAGAAAAAAATACAGGAAGCTAATTATCAACTAAAACTCAAATATGCATACTTTTAATTGTAAAGTTGACATGGATGGAGAAGCATATTATATAATATTCTAAATTTCCTTATCTTTAGTACTATACGTTTTTGTACTTATTATCTGAATAGTTTTTCCATTTTGTCTGTATTTTAATTATTGAAATAATGGTAGGTAATGTTTTTAATGTTTTTCCACAATAAATACTGTCTTCTGCTAGTCTGAAAGACCGGTTAGTTTACTCTATCTATCTATCTATCTATCTATCTATCTATCTATCTATCTATCTATCTATCTTTGCTTGCATAATATATTCCAATTATGGTTTCTCTTCTGTTTTCTTACATTTTTGACACATTAAGATCCTACTGTAATATTTATACTTAGGATAGTAACTTACTAGAGACAAAAGTAAGGAGAAATATAAAATTATTGTTAATAAAACAAAAACTAATTAAAATATTTTGGGGAAGGGAATGATAGACTGTTGTCAGCAAAATCAGTGAAAACTATTTGGAGTTAATACTGGGAAGTTATTGGTGATATTGGGGAAATTCATTTTTGCTTGAACTTGTTAGTGATGAGATGATTAATATAGCGGTTTTTTTTTAAGGTAGTAAGCAAATGGATAGAAACTAAAGAAAGTATGTGTTGGTAGGAAATATTCATTTAATTTGATCAGTGTCCTGGTTTGATGTTGACAGAACACAGGCATCCACCAGTATATAGAAATGGCTGCTTCTTCAGACATCCAGGGAAAATAAATCCCATCAATTCATTCACTGATATTGTTATTTCAAAGGATAAGCTAGTCTCAAAACCCTGATGTCTCCTTCTCCCCTCTCTTTTTCTTTGACAAAGTATCCCACTGTGTGTTACTGATTGACCCATAATTTTCTATGCTGACCAGGCTGGTCTTGAAGCCACGGTACCTCCTGAGTGCTGGGTTGAAATGTGAGCATCATCTCCCTCAACTAAGACTCTGCTTTGAAACCTAATGTTATACACGAGCTCTGGAAGCTTCTGTGCAGACACCTAAGCCCTTTAAATTAATTACTGCCAGAAAGGGAATTATCAGGAGGGTAAGAGAGCATATATTTCTAAACATTCATAGTTCATAAGTACGGTTCTGTGTGGTTTCTTCAGCACCTTCAGAAAAGTCACATTACTCTTTTTTAGATTGTACTTTAAAATTTAAGCCAGGTATAGAAAGACTGATATCCACTAATCTTGCTCATGTGTGGGATCTTTAAAAAAAAAAACCCTAATCCAATGGAAATCAAGAGAAGAATATAGATCAAGAGGAAATGATCAGCACGGATTGATCACTTAGCATTGCTGTGTGTGTTTAGGACATGGGCACTTAGCAGTACTGTGTGCTTTTAGAAAAAAGGTAAAATTATTTTGAATGTTTTCACCATAAAAAAAGAGATAAAGGTTTCTGGAAACCAAGCTTACTCTGTTTCAAACATTTTATAATGTATTAAAATATGCAGAGGAGCAGTGTGTCTCAGAGAGAAGGGTAATGGGGAAGCCTGGAAGGAGAAGGAGGCTGCAATCAGGCAGTATTGTATGAGAAAAGAATAAAGAAAAAGAAAAATATAACAAATATGCAATTAATATGTTCAATTTTGTCCAATTTTACATATCAATTAGTAATTGCATATTTTAGATCAGCAGTTAAATTTTGTACCATAAAGTTGGCATCATTATTAGAGATGAATTTTTATTTTAAATGGGAAATTGGATTTTCAAGAGACTAAAATGACAGGTGTTTTATGAATTTTCCTAATAAAATTATAAATTGTTTTGTTATTTATTTTCAAAATTTGATGTTTAGATTTCCTACTTACAATTAACTATTTAAAATGATTGTAGCCCTTTTTAAAATATAGAATAGAAAAATTAAACCAACCATTTATACTTATCTATAAATTGTAAGCCTGGTGAGCCTTGATCCACTTGATAAATGAATAGCCACATGGATAGAATACTCACCATCTTGCCACTAATTAACATCATTTATGGGTAGCTTAGTGGCATTCTGGTTTTTTGTTTGTTTGTTTTGTTTTGTTTTGTTTTCGAGACAGAGTTTCTCTGTGTAGCCCTGGCTGTCCTGGAACTCACTTTGTAGACCAGGCTGGCCTAGAACTCAGAAATCCACCAGCCTCTGCCTCCCAAGTGCTGGGATTAAAGGTGTGTGCCACCACCACCCGACTCTGTATCTTGTTAATGATGTCTGAGAAAAATAATGTAACCTCAGATCAGACAAACAAGAACCCGAGACAAATTTCTGCAGGGCTTATTAGCGGGTGTGTTGTAGTTTACTCCTGAGTGTTCTGTAACATCAGTGCTTTCTCTGTCTTGGATCAGTTGGCTCCTCATGACTTGAGCTAGCTAATAGTTCTGAACATTAGACACACTTAATACTTTCTGCCAGTGACTCCTGTCACAATGCTGCAGTGTCCCAATGAGAAAGCAGTCCATTAGATGGACAAACTGAGCCCAGTCGTCCAAGCTCAAAAGCATGGAGTGTGCCACCTCCGTTTCCCTTTCTGTAAGGAGTAAATGTTAATTATTTGTCTATCCATGATAAACACATCTAAAAAAGGCATTTGTTCACTATCAGCTTCATTCCTAGTGTCATTACTTCAGTCAGCAATTCTTTATGTTGGTGGCAAATGTTTTACCTACTGTGAGAGACTCGTGGGAATAGAAACTGAAGAAAAAGTTTATAGAACACTGAAGTTATTCAGCCCAAATGTACCTCCTAGACCCACACGAGTTTTATATTAGAGGAACATTGGTGTAGGAGGAAGGTTTACTGTCTTAACCTTTCCCTCTCCTCCTGATGGTAGACTAAGTTAGCCTTTAAGTTTGTTGTGCAGGAGACAGAGCTCGTTCTTATAATATACACAAGCTTTCAATAATAACAAAAGCCTGCTTTTTAGAGAGACTCCAACCACCATCATTTGCTATTATTGAGTGCTTTTCAAGATGAGGCTATGGAAGTCAGACATTATCTGAATAATTAAGACAGTCTCTGCCCAACAGGCTAGAAATTAAGGCAATCACTTAGAGGAGCAGATAGAGTATTGTGAGGTCAAGAGAATTTGCTACCATGGCTTCTTGGCAAGTACAGGAAGACACTGATAACCACTGCTTGGAAAAGTCTAAGGTGCTAAGGAAAGAAATGCTAGAAAGTAGGTTTTAATGTCGTGTCTGAAAAAACAGCCAGAAAGGGGGAGTGCTAAGTGTCAGCTGGTTTGATTTTATTTTTTTATTAATTTAGTAAACAGCATACTAGTTAGATTAAGAACTTAGCATCCACCATCTCTGTCCCAGGCCTTGTTATGCTGTTCCCTGGGTTTAGTTTCAGTGTCAGGATTTTAATTCACTCAGCAGGTTAAAACCAGCACCACTTCTACGGTTCATCCTGAAAATTACTGAATATTGTAGCCAAGTGCATGTAAGTACTGGGTGTTGTTTGAAGAACCTTGCACATTATTGTAACTACTGAAGTATCTTTATCATTAGCAAGTACATACTTTTCCTAGACTGTTTAAATCAAACTTTTAATTTAATCAATTGCCTTCTGCAACTTGAAATGCATATGAAATGGGGTTGTTTTTATAAGTATATGGCTTTCGAAATGTAACTTTTTCCTGTCTGCCACATACCTTCTGGCTTCCCTAACTTAAAAAAATCACTAACCTTAGTTCTTTGACAATTTTATATATGCATATAATGTGTTCTCGTTACTCTCTTTCTCTTCCGACTCCTGTCAACCCCCCTCCTTCCTACATATCCCTGTCCCAGATTCATGACTTTTGATGTGACCCACATAGTTTAAACAGAGATATCTATGTGACCATTGGATTGGATTGGGATTGTCCATTAGTCACCAGTGGACACATGGTAAAAGGCAATGACTGCCTCTTTTCTGAATCTTTCCATACAGCAAGTGACAGAGTTACCCCAGCTCCTTCCCAGGCTTTGTCTGGCTTTTGATGACTTATTCTTGTGCAGTTGTTAAGATGTTTATGAATGCATAGTTGTTAAAAATCAGTGGTGGTTGATTGCCTAGAAAAAGCCGTGTCCTGTCCAAGACACCTCCTATCTTTTCAATATTTCAATATCTCTGCTTCCTCTTCTGCAGTGTTCCCTGAGCCCGGGAGGGCATGATTGAAATGTGTGGTTGAGGGCTAAGCAATTTACTCTCTCCTATTCTCAGAACCGAATGCTTGCTTCCTAAATTTCGTAATTAAAACTCAAGGTTATTTTACCCACTCTCATAATTTTATTACTTTATAAATAACCATTTTTGTCTTTAACCATATTTGTTAGAGCCATTGGGAATGCTACAGTATATAAGACACTACAGTATATAAGACACATCCTTAGACCCAGAGAAATGAAATTTCACTGTAATGATATATATTCACATTGAATCCATGTGGCTCTATTGTTAACTTATAACAACCTGATACCATGTTGTTGTAGTCTTTGCGGGGTGGGGTACTAAGCTAGAAGGAAGATGGAAGCATTTAACAGCTGATTGGACAGTTCTGTAGCAATTTATGAATTATTTTTTATTAATGTCTGTCAACAAGGGAACATCTGGCAAGGGGACATGGTACTTTTGTATTATGTAAATATTTCAGAAAAATTTCAAAGAAAACCCCTGTTTAAGTGAGTAGGAAATTATATTTTGGCATCATTACCTGCCATCTGAATCAGCTAAAACGAATGCGCTGGTGCTGCTTCCAATGTGCACAGCTTCCCAGCTCTGCCATACCATGCACTGTGTGGACACTAACTCACCAGCCACAATGCTTGCCGTTCTAGCTCCTATGGTATACTAATAAAGAATATCTGTACTGTTATATTGGTGTTTACATATGATGTATGTTTTCTAGATTCACTATAACTTCAAAGGAGATATTGATACAGTGTTTTCTTAACATTTAGCCTTTCTCCAGGGTCTGTGAACTTTTTTTTCTGTTTTAATTCTTATTTTATTTTTGAGATTATGATATAGTGATGACGTTTCATCCTTCCCTTTCCTCCCTCCAAATGTTCCTACATACCTCTTCTTGTTGTCCTTCAATCCCAGGGCCTCCTCCTTCAATAATTGTAATGGGACAAATACATATGTATTAAGACTATATAATGTTACTTATGCACATTTTCAGGGCTGAGCATTTGACACTAGATAACCACCTGGTTGCTCTTCCCAGGAAGAGCACCTCTCCTGTTCGCATGCTCCTTACTTGCCTATAGCACTGGGTGTAGGACTGAAGCCTCAGGAGCTTTCCCTTGTCCCCTTTGGCTTGGTCATTGCTGTCACTCGTTCAACCAATTCAGCTCACATTTGGGTGGGTGTGTTGGTAACAACTTATGGTATAACTTCTGCTATTATTAGGAGACATAGGTTCACAACCAAATGTTTTTGTTCACTCTTCCACAATGTTGCCCAGGACTTGGGTATAGGAGAGTTTTGTACATGTATCCATTGGGACTGGATTCTACAACTCTGTATTTTGATTGGTTGTGGGGTTTTTTGTTTGTTTGTTTGTTTTGTTTTTGTTTTTGTAGTCTTTTCTAGTTAAAATAAAAAGTGAAATAATATTGTGAGATGTTGGAGAAAAAACTTTGGTGGGAGAACTGGGTTCTGATGATGACAAGTAGCACTGGTTTCTGTTGCTTATGTTTATGCACTTGTCTTTCTTCATCTCATTATCCCAGGTGTTAGCTTGCCTTGCTGTCTCTTGTTGGAGCTTATCCCGCCTGTGAGCCTGTGAGCTCGAGTGTGTTCACCCTTCTGGGGGACAAGTTTTCTCTGGGCAGGATTGGAGTACAAGGCTGTAGCACAAGGTCAGCTCCCAGGCGCAGATGGAAACTGAGAAAAAAAAATCTTGAATTGGGTCTTGAAGACTGAAAATGAATAACCAGCATGTACTTACAGAGATTGAGTAAAGGAAAGGCCAGATATCCCTGGAGAAAGAGGGAAGAGCTTGCTCATGCAGATACTGAACGTGTGGGGATATGAGTAGTGAGACCTCTTCCTTGTTCTTGTTTAACTGGATTAAGTTTTCCCTTGTTAGTTTCCCAAGGCCCTTCCTTCAGGAAACTCTTCTCCCCCTTATTTCTCATTGTACCCCCCATTCCTTCTTTTCAAATTCTTCTTTGACTTGTAAACTTACGGCATGCCTTGTTATTCCACTACTTTTGTGATTCCAACCACCTCTATCTGTCAAAGATACCCAGGTCGGTCATCAGCCGCAGCCTCACCTGAGCTTCGTGTTTGTACCTCCCAGTGGGCATACTCTCCTACATTCTAATCATTACCTTCTAGTCCAGCTTACTCTGTTCTTTGCTTGATTCATATCACATGCATATAACTATATAAGTTGAAAAAAATCTGATAGTATGTGATAGAAAAGCACATATTTATATTTTCCCAGTATTTACTCTTCTAAGTGATGTAACAAATGTATTTTACCTCAGTGATTCGCTTGTGTCACCCAAACCCTGCTTTGCAGTTTTCCTCTGTATTTTCCTTGTAGTTGTCTCCTTAGGTCATATTTAGTTTGGCTCATTTCTATTTCTTGTGCTTATATCTATTTCACTGAAATAGTGTCCCCTGTAACCTTGCCTTGGGGCACATAGTTATGAGTTCACCCCCATCTCTTTCTCTTAAATTAACTTGATCTTGTGAAATGTTGTTTCTCTTATTCTTGCATTGATCTTTAGCTTGAGATCTTGGGTTGTGCTTTGACACGGGGAAGGGTTTTTCCTGTCCAGTTACTATATTAGCAAGCTGGGGATAATCCTGCTGCTACCTCTGATTCCTGGATTTACAAAGTGCTACTTTATTTATATGTAGTATATATTTACATATAGCACAATTATTGTCATATAGTATATATTGATAACATGATACAATTGTTGAAATAATAGCCCTTAATTATGGACTAGTCAAGTACTTACATATCAGTAGTATTCTTCGTGGAACTTATATTAGAATGGGAAAGAGGAAGAAGAGAAAATAAAATTGTAAAAAATATGGTAGATGGTGATAAATATCATAGAGAAAAAACAGGGCATGTGAGGCTAGAGGCCTAGCAGGGGCAGAAGGAGGGTGAAGCTTATAGGATTCTCTGAGAACGCCTGACAGAAGGAAGTAGGCAGGGCAGTTAGACATCACTTGTCTTATAGGAGAGGAAAGGAAGCAATTTTGTTTAAAACTTAAGAGTCCTACCAGTACCTTCTTACCTTTTATAAATAGAAAATTAAGGCTTATGATGCTTAATCTGTTTCTAAATTGGGGTCAGGATTTGAATTAGCCAATCTACTTGAGATGGATTTAAACAATTTTGGGGAAAACGTTGGTCTTACCTTTGAGTAATGCCCTCCCAGTTCTCCTCTGAATCAAACTTAATAATTTGACCTAGAGCATTAATATAAACAAATATTAAAATTGAAGTTTCAGGTGAAGACCCAGGAAAGTTTGATAGTGTCTTTAAAAGTCATACAAAAGGTCACAGTGATCTGGAATTTATAAAACTATTGTATATTGTTCAGTCAGCATCTTTAGCCTTAAAACTCCTTGAAGTTTAATGAAGGAATGGAAAAGTGTAGACGTCTGGAAAGAAATTTTAGAGACAGATGCTAGATAAATACATATCCATCTCACACGGTATGAGGATTCAGTGCCCGACCTTTGTCTGAAGTCTAGCAGAAGGTGGCCTTAGCTCATGCAGAGAAACTCATATGAGCAGCTCAGAGGACCAGGGAGCTGGCATCTTGTGTCTGCCTGGGCTCTCGGCCTTAATACTGTGTTATGACTCTAGTTCCTCAGAGTTGGCCTTTACCTGCAGCCCCAAGCCAAAAATCTGAGCTTGTGGGTCTCTGCTTGTTGTCTGGACAAGTTACTTCTGAACTAGTGAATCCTGCTCTGGGACAGTCCTTCCTTTGGTCAAGTCCAGTTTGAGTTCTTTGGCAAAAGTTCTTTGATTTTTTTTGTATGTTTGTATGAGAATGTCACATTATTTTAATAACCATATTAATTGAAATCTCTGGAGATAACAAAGGTAATTGTAAATATTCAGCTGTCTTATCCACTAGGACTTTTATATAAAGAAAACAGTAGTGGGGATCATGGGTCATATTGGACAGTAACACTGGACAACAGCGAGATAGTTATGGATATACTGTGCCAAAGAGGCAGAGATTCAAGACACTTTCACACGTAGAGTAAGGCTAAGTGACCATGGGGGAAGCTGGATGTTGGAATTAAATATCACCTAGAAACTTCTGTAGCATTGCTGGTTATAAGAACACCATAGAGTGAGAATAATAGAAGCAGGCATTATTTGAGTTGGAAAATTACAAAATAAGCATTGAGCATGTTGAATTAAGGAATCTGGCAATTAGTAGTGAACATTTTGTGCAATTAGCTTTCACTGATATTGGCATAGTCTCAGCTTCAGGGTCTTATAACTATATACAACCAGGGAATCCCATTCCACACCTTTGTGAATCCTATGGAAAGAATAATTATACCTAGTTTAGGGTTGTTGTCATGACTACATGAATATGTCATAACATGTATTTACTTCTGTTGTCAGTGTATAGCGCCTTGCAGTAAATGAACTCTATTTATATTACTAGTTATACTTTTCTATGCCATTACTAGTTATACATTATCTATGCCATTATATTCTATAGTTGGTATAGAATTGCAGTGGGTTACAGGTTGAAATTTATAAATTGTCAATCAATAGCTGGGAAACTGGATATGACCAAATGTGTTTGAATGGCCCAGGGTGATCGGGTGAAAGAGAATAAGGAACAAAGATCTGGGACACTGAAAAGAACTTGAAGAGAGCTGAAAAGAATCCTGTAGGTAGGCAACAGACAGTAAAGATGGTTTTGAAAAAAAGCTAAGAAGAGGACCCAAGAAAGACACAAGTTTTCAATGGGGTACTCAGCAGTGGAGGTGTGCAGGTTATAAAAATCCGGTTTTCTAGAAGCTTAGTGTTTGATTGAGTCAAACACACAAAGCAAATGTTTCCATCCAGAGATGAGCAGATAGATTCAAGAGAGAGAGAGAGAGAGAGAGAGAGAGAGAGAGAGAGAGAAGCTATATTCCAGCCAGGAGGATGGTGCTTAGCAGGAGTAATGGTGGATGTGAGATTTCCACCAACAGGAAACAGGATTGAACAGAGGTATGGCTGGATGGCTGGGAATTTCACACTGGAAAAGCAGTGTAACTCCAAGTAACTGTGCATCAAAAGACAATGTGTTCTGGGAAAATATATACGTTTGTGTTAGTATAAAGATGGTGTGGAAGGACTGCTGTAGGCTGGTGATAAGAGGAGGCATTGGAGGGTCCCGGAAACTCCCTATATTCCCTAGCAGCACAGTGTGCCTCATTTTCTATACAGTGAAGAACCATTTGAACCCCTCACTGAGAAATTTTAAGCATCAGGGAAAGATGTAGGAGGCAGAGGAGAGGAGGCATTTGATGGAATTTGCATTTTAATTATTGTTATGGGGAGTGTCAAGGGTGGCTTGAATGTGTGCTATACTGTTTGCCAGAAAATAAGCTGGCGGACTTTTGGAATAGACCAACTGGGAGGGATTAAACTGAGTCGAAGCAAGGGGTAGGGTAAAATATTGAAGATATTAAGAAGCTCTGTGTGGTGGAGTGGCTGAATATGGTACCAATAACTATAGCAGAGAATAGTGAGGAGCAGTGAGGTGTTGGGTGGGCCGTCGAGCTGGAGTATGTATGACACGTAAAACTACAGAGAGACTTGGTCAGAATGTAAATGAGACTCTTGAGCATGATGGAAACTGTTACTGGAGAGAAAAAACTATGAAAAAGTTTGCAGAAAGCAAAACTTCACAATAGTGTGCTAAGGAACAGATTGGAGGTGGGAACTTGAAAATAGCTCAAATAGGCTACCTTGTCAAGAAGTTTAGTAATGAAATCAAGGAGAGAAGGTTGGTCGTTTGTGGAGCCATTAGGATTGGAGGAAAGTGGATTGAGACGTGGGAGGGGTGAGTATGTAGGTTTTCTGATAGAAAGAAAAGGGGATGATGTTAAATGAATAGAGGTAAGGGTACAGGAAGGGAGGAAGAGAAGCCAGAATATGGAGGTGGGATTAGTCACCAAGACAGGAGAGCTGAAGGGTAATGAGAGGTAAAGATAGGTGTAAGGAGGAAGAGGAAAGTTGAGGATTTAATACCCTAAAGAATATTCATTTTCTGGGAAGTTGGAGGCAGATCCCCTGGGAGGACTTGATACTAAAATTAGCACTTAAGTTAGTGACTAGAGTTTGGAACAGTTGGAGAATTAAAAATGGAATCAACACAGGTAAAAACAATATTTCAGAGCCTCAGTGAGGCTCTTCGGTATTTCAGCCACAACCTTGTGAGTCATGACAGGACAATGTTTCAGCCACTGAGGGCCCAGAAGTTGGAGTACATTGGTGATTGTTTCGATACAGTTACAAAGATTGGTAGATTCGATGCAAGAAAGAGAAAGAGTATTTAGAATTGGCACATGTCCATCAATGTCTAGCAACCCAACTGCAAGGTCTTACAACTTCAGGGTGTCATGTCAACCATTGCTGTCCCTGGATCTGATTCTGTTACTCACATTTGGGAAATCAGTGAATGAGGTAGAATTTCTTTCAAAAAGCATTGGTTTAGGGGCACTGACAAAATCCTCCCTTTAGCCCATAGAGCACAGTGAAGGAGACGGTGGGTGCTCTGCCTAGTGAAACATCACAGGAATAAGTTCTCTTGTTCACTTAATAACAGAGAGACTTGGGTCAATGTGGTTACCCTATCTTCAGCTCCCTCATCGTGGAGTTGAAAAGTGTGTTTTTGTAGCCTACCCTGAAGAGTCACTGAGGATTTTAAGGAAATGGCACACATAAATATTTTACCTCAGTACTTAACAATATTTTCTCCACAAATGTTAGCTGTATGTTCACCAACACTTCCCAAAAGGATGGTGTAGACAACAAACATCTATTAATTCCATTGTGTTCCATTGTGTATCGTGGCAAGCTTATAATTTCCTGACTTAAAAGTGACTTATTTATCTGTGACTGAGTCTTTGAGGCAGGTTCAGGTTTGTTCCTCATGCCTCATTCTGTGATCCAGTCTGAAGAACTACACATGGGTTATAGGTGTTCTGGTGCAAGCCAAGTCATTCAGGCATACCCACAACTATGCAGACCTCTTGCATGATGCTATTTCGTTGGCCAAAGCAAGCCGGATGGTTCAGTGTGAAGGCAGTAGAGATGGGACATAAACTCTGGCCCGAAGAAGGCACATGGCTGAGATCCATCTCAGGTCACCATAGTTTTGTTAGATATTACATGTCAATTCACACATTTCAATTTTTTTCTTCAAATGATGTCATGGTTTTAGAGCATGATTAATTTTTTAAATAATTTATTTTTATTTCATGGGTTTTGTGTCTACATGTATGTTTGATGTTGGAACTGAAGTTACAGACAGTTGTGAGCTGCCACATGGGTGCTGTGATTTGAAATTTAGTTCTCTGGAAGAATAGCCAGCATTATTAACCACTGAGCCATCTTTCTAGCCCATATGATAGTTTTAAAATATCATTTTCAAAAACCTGGCATCAGAGACATGTATTTTATAATTTATTGAAAATAGTGACAAAGAACATGTTGAACTGATATACAACCTAATTTTAGACTGTTTGTTATCTAGTGCATTGACTTAGTATATCTGTCTGAGTGAATGTGAAAATAATTTTCTATTACATACTATTGAATATTCCTCTTGTCTTTTAAAAAGTTTTACTGAGGTATATTTTACATAAAATAATAGTTATGAGTTGTGCACAGTTAATTGAAACTGACAAATGTATGTTGATGTATAGTAATATGTAAATATGTTATATGTATTAGTGGTATATAGTTATATATATAATTATATATAGTATATATAAAATAATATGTACATATAAAATTATATATATAATGATATGATTTGTAATTCTAGCTATATCTATATCTATCTATCTATCTATCTATCTATCTATCTATCTATCTATCTATCTATCTATCTAACTAGAATTACAGAATATTTCTATCATTTTCTAGAAGAGTCCACATACCTTCTTCAGGCAGTTCCTGCCAAAAACTCCATTTCTTTGTTATATTTACCAAACTGCAGATTCATTTACTATGACTATAATTCTGTCTCTAAGAATTTTATATAAATAGAATTGTACAGTTGTTTTTGCTTCTGGCTTCTCTCACTGAAGATATTTATCCTTCTTTATTACTGAGTAGTGTTACATTGTATGAATATACCACAACATGTTTACCCATTCATCTGTTGATAGATATTTGGGTCGTTTCTAGGTTTGAGCTATATTAATAAAGCTATGAATATTTGCATGCAAGTCTTTGTGTTTTTATTTATCCTGGGTAAGTATGTAGGATTGGAATTGATGAGTGGTATGTTAATTTTACATTTAACTTTTTGAGGATTACAAAGCAAATTTCCAAAGTAGCCATATTTCTTTGTAATGAGAATTCTACAAGTATTCCAATTGCTCCCTGCCTTTGTTGGGATATCATAGTCTTTTAAAGTTTAGCCACTCTGGTGTGTATCTACTGCTCTCACTATGGTTTTAATTTATGTTTTTCTGAAAATTACCTATTTAATATAATTTTATTCCATTTTTTGTTATCTTTTGTATATCATTTTTGGTGAAATGCCTGTCCCAGCTTCTTTTGTTTTTAATTAGATTATATTTTTCAATTAAAAGAATATATATCTTAATGAGCTCCTTATCAGACTTATGGTGTGTAAAGTTATTTTCACACTCTATATAGATTGCTTTTTAATTTTGATGACAATATATTTTAAAGGCCAAACTTTAAAAATCTTTGAAGTCTAATTTAATATTCATATGTGTCCCTCTGTGTGTACCATACATGCATTGAAAAGAGGGAGGGACAAGGACAGGGATAGGGAGAGAGACAGAGAGAGGGAGGAAAGGAAGGAGAGAGAGAGAGAGAGAGAGAGAGAGAGAGATATTTTGTGTCCTAGGAAATATTTGCTTATTCCAAAGTTGGAGTTGCAAAGAGTTCTCCTGTATTTTATTCTAGAACTTACATAGCTTTAAATTTTAGGCTATGATACAGTTCAATTTGATTTGTAGGTGGTATAAGGAAAAGTGGAATTTCATTTCTTTCCATACTCATTCTTCAGTTCTAATAAAAACTTAGTTTATTTATTGAACTGCCTTTCTACCAGTATGTCAGTTGACTGGAGGGGCTTCTATCAGGAGGACCCATGAGAAGGCTGAAAGATCTGATTCCTAATAGAACTATGTCTGAGAGTGTCCCTGGGAACTTTTAAGTAATAATTAAATGAGGAGACATTTGATCAAGAAAACCTTCATTTCTGTCAGACCACTGAAACCACCAACTGATACTTCCTTTTCCTGTATCCATTCCCAACACCACGAGATGGAAACTCCATTCCAGACCAGCTCAGCAAGAACATGGACCCCATCCTACGACTCCCCATCAATTTCCAGTAGAGGGCTGTACTCAGGTAGAGTCTCAGCATACACTTTTATTCATCATATCTCAGTGATGTGATAATTAGACAGAGCTCCAAGTGAATGTGGGTGACATGTGGACTCTTGTTTCCATCTAGTCCCTATTCATACTTTGCAAGGTCTCTCTTGGGTATCACACTGCTGAGAGTCCTGGAAGCCTTGATTTGTTTTTCCTTGGCCTGTTGTAATGTGGGTATTAACAATACCCCCAAACCAGAGAATACTATTCCCAATTCACCCTCTCTAACTCCTAGTGTGTCACACGCCCACAGGTCTCTGACCAGCAGAGATGGTGGGAAGAAATGACACAGGACGCCAAGGCAGGTTCAGAGCAGCTTGCCTTCGCAGCTTCTGCTTTATTCTGCTTTTCTCTCAGGTTTCACACAGCTGCTGGCATTCAGTCACTCACTCTGCTCTCTGGCCTCTGGCTGGTCTGTCTCCTCATCTGGGGCTGCCCTCAATTTATACATCCATTCACTCATGCCACCTCACAGCACCCAATCATAAACACACACGTCCAAGGCAGCAGGCAGGATTGGCTGATAGAATGGTATCACGAGATGTTGCGCTAATCTCTCCAACAAGTTATGCGTGCTGCTTTTATTGCGCATGACTGAGACTGAGGTAAACAAGCGAGGTCACAGGGCTTAGCATAGAGCCAGGTCGCCATCTTTGGCCCATGGGGCTGCGCCCGCTCCCCCCACTAGTGGGCATTCAGCTACTCAAGTCAATATAAGCCATTGTCTTTAATCATAAGGGTCGCATCAGAGAGTTAGTCTGAGGAATTGGAGAAGCCACCTGAGGTCAGAACACATTCCAGACATCATCCTTGGAAATTGCTCCTTTAAGGGGACTGAGATTTGTTGATTAGTCGGCAGAACAGTTCAGGAGCCCAGGTGTTGCTGAAAATAAAACAACAAGCAGCCAGCGATTCACGTAGCTTGCAAGCTGTGTCTGCTCAAAGACAGTGACAAAGTCTTGCCCTAACCACCTTCCTAAGAGAGCATCATGGGGATGCACATGTAAAGAGCAATGGCAGCAGAGGAAATGGCAACGGCAGCAATGGCACTGCAAGGGAAACCAACGTCACTAAAACCATCCAGTTGGCCTGGAAGCAGCAACAGGGCAGGCCTTAGTCACTCAGAGTTACTCCAGTGAATTTTCTAAAACATCCAGTTCCTAAGGGAAAAAACTGCAGGACGTGCAAAGACACAGGATAAGCTGATCCACACAACATAAAAAGTAGACAAAATAAACTGTCTGAGAATGGTCATATTTCTTTCAGATTAGCCAGTACTTCAAAGCAGCTATTACAGACACGTTTAAAAACTTAAAGTATAACCAAAGAAGGAAAGGCTTGAGGATGGCAGGTTTTGATAATGAGGACTGCAAATAAAGCCTGAGGAAAGATAAAAGTATATATATATATATAAAACATAGGATGCCTGGCTTTGGAAAGTATAATATTAACTAAAATGAAATCTTCACTTCTGGGGTCTCAGTGGCCAGTTTGATTTGTCAGAGGAGAAGAGCCAGATTATTAGGATAGAAAATAATCAGTTTGAGTATCAGGGAGAAAAGAAACACAGAGAAAGAAATAGATGTGTAGAGAAATGCAGGCTGTTGTTACATGCACAAGGCACAGTTGTGATGGGAGTACCAAAAGAAAGGAGCAGAGAGATATTTGAAGATAGGCTGTCTGAGAAATCCTCAAATGAATTAAAACACAGTACTCTGTATATCTAGAAAGCACAACAAAGTCCTCACATAATAAACCCAATATGCTTTCCAAACAGATGTTGTAAGTTATAAAACTGCAGAAAACCAAAGTTGGCAAGAAAATTTGATTTATAATACATGCCTATTTGATAAACATTAGATGTACATTTGAGTAGAACATGTCTTCTTTAGTTTCTGAAAAGAGTGCTGAAGAAAGGATATAAGACATAATTAATATTATGGCAAGGTATAGAATAAATAATAACTACAGAAATAATAGCCAGAATTTCCCCAAATCTGATGAAAATTAAGCCAAAGATCCATGGCGATGAATAAACTTGAATCAGGAAAAAAAATGTAAAATACCACCGAGTATGTCATAGTCAAAATTGAAAAAGTGCCAAGATCGTGAAAACCATGCAAACTGTATGAGAATAATACTGAGGGTATTTAAAATACCGATGGAAGGTGGCACTGAACTATGGCCATAGGGACTGATTTTGAGAGGCACAATGTTTATTTTTGTAAAGCCTAGATTCCTACAAATAGGTCGTTAATGGAAACATGGTTAGTAAGGGCTCTAGCTACAAAGGCTAAAGGGAAAATGACAGCCATGATAAAGAAGACTTGTGTTGTCTTAGAGAATCAATGACTGTCGAATATGAATGTCAAAGGAAGTGCATAGGGAGAGTGAAGAATTTTTGTCTTTTTCATTTGTTTGTTTGTTTGTTTTTGTTGTGTTTTGTAGGGGGAGAATGTGTAGTATGTATGATCAGAACCTATAATCTATAAATGTGGCTGAATAGTTGAACTTTTTCAAACAAAAGAATAAAAGCTATGGTTTGGTATTTTTATTGTCAGATGACAGGAGAGAGAAATAGTTCTAGATAAACATCATTAAGCAAAGAGGAACTGGGACTACATGATCAGAGAACTTATTTCTCTCCAGGATTCAAAAGATTTGAAAAGCACAGGAAAGGTGTGCTTTGGGGAGAAAGCCACCCATGTAGCTTCACAGACTTGGCTAGGACTATTGGTGGCCTTTTACTAAAGGCCAATATTTCAGCCACAGAGAGCTATGTGAAGAGTTGAAGTGTGTGTATCTTGGGTGCCCCCAAGCATCGAGACAGAAGCCAGGAATACATTGGATCATCCTGCGTATGTTGGAAGAGTTACTTGTTTAATGGAACAATCCCTGTGTCGTATACGGGAGGCCTACTGAGTTCTTCCGAATGTTCTCTTAAGTAGACATAGTGCAAGCTTGGACTGAGATACAGAAAGAAGAAAGAGAAAACACTAATGTATATCAAATATCTCCCACAGGCAAGAGATGCGCTAATTAAACCACTCGGCTACAAATACATACTATCCTTTATGATAAAAGAAAAACTGGGTCCGAGATCACACCTAATAGGGCAGAGTCACAAAAGACTGTTTTCATGTCTTAAATTCTAATGGAATGCATACAGTTTGATTTCATTATTTCTCAGGACTGGTAACTCTCCTTTCCTTCTGTTCTTCTCCCCTTTCAAATGAGAAATTCTGTATTTACCCTCCTATGCCTTTGCCGCTATTGCACTTTTGGGGGACTGTTATTTTGTTTCCTTGCTTTAGCCATCCACAGATAGAGAGATCATTTGTTTTAAAACACATTTTACCCAGAGCAACATCCCTGGATAGTTTAGATAATAAATTTGGGGTGTTACAGGGGATGAAGTGTAGATGACATTTTTTTAATTGAATTGGTGTTAGGTCAGACTGGGACACCCAGGGCCCTTTTCTTGTTAACATGTTGGCTTCTTGCCTTCTTACTGTCCACTTAGAAAGACCCTGTGAACACATTGAGTATCATAGAGATCAGAATTATCTTTTTGTCTCAGGACCTTTAACTTAATCATGTGTGCATACGTCTATTTTTGCCACACAAGGTCAACATTCACAGGTTCTGATGGAGGTGCACCTCTCTGGAAGGCTAACCTTCAATCCCAAGCCCCGGATTGGATAAGTAAGCTGCACCATTCTTTTCAATGGCAAAATGGAATGAGTTATTGACAAGCTGAGGAGATTTTTTGAGAGAAAAATATTCAAAGCTGAGCATATACTGCACAATTTCACCAACCTGAAATTCTATAAAATGGAAATTACCCTATGGCAACAATGTGTCAATGGTTGTCTGTCTTGAGGGATAGGACAGGGGCAGGAAGAGAAGAGAATGGGACATTAGAACCATGGCATAATGTTGCCTGTGTTGATATATTCGATGTGGTGGTTGTAGGATATATTGTATTATGTTTACATATGATTTTGTTTGTCTAATTGAGCACTTTGCCCATAAGCAGATTTATAGTCTGTTTTTGAGACAGGGTCTATCTGGGAAGCCCAGGCTGGCCTTGAAGCAGATATCCTCATGTCTCAGTCTCTCAAATACTGGGATTACAGGAGCATGGGTTCTGGGGACTCAAACTCAGGCCCTCATCCTTTCCTGCAAGCCCTTTGACTGATGGTACCATCTTCCGGTTCCTAAAGTCTTTATTTTATAATGCATAAATCAATGTGTACTTTTCAAGCACAGATAAAAATAACACTGGCACATAGAGCATTGCCATTTATAAAGCGATTTTATTGTAATGATGTTGGTTCTTTTATTAGCTGATCCCCTTACCTCATACATGCAAATATAACCAGAGTTGGACAAACAGACTGGAGAAGTTGCATATAGATTCCACAGAATGAATTATGGGGTGTAAGAGCTGCAAGAAGGGCCTTTCTGATTGATTTCCAGTGTTTTTTTTTTTTTTTTCAAGGAAGAAAGTGTCAGGAGTCTGGAGGTTATGAGAAAAGACATAACCAAAGAAATCTGAATTACCATGGAAGGCTATGGGTAAAGGGTGTGGATTAATCATATATATATATATATATATATATATATATATATATATGCAGATACAAGAATGTTCTTGAGAAGAAGTTTGTACTTGTGTTTCAGCTCTCATCTGATGTTGCCTAAAAGTGCTAGAGATGTATTCTTCCTTGTGGTTTATGCATGATGTGGAAGGACCCTTCCAGATGAGGGATATTGCTTATGTTGCTGGAGCATTCAAAAAAAAAAGAAGAAGAAGAAAAGAAAACTCACCTTTTAGTTCTTTTCATGATAGGTCTTAAGAGATTTCTCAGTAAAAGGCTTGGGCAGTGTTGACCAGTTTTACAAACTAAATACCATAGGAAGGAAGATGTATGAACCATATTCTGGAAGAGCCATATACTTGATCTCAGTTCAACTAAAGATATAGTTTTATATGAAGTGATATTAGAAACTGGGTTTGCAGATAGAGTTCATTAAGAAGATTTTGTATATTTATTTTATGTGTATGAGTGTTTTCTCTGCATTTATTCTCTATGTGTACCATGTTCAAGCCTGGTCCCTAAGATGTCAGATCCCCTGGAATTGGAGTTATAGTTTGTTGTGAGCCATCATTTGCATGCTGGGAATTGAACTCACGCCCTCTGCAAGAGCAGCAAGTGCACATACTGGCCGAGACATCTCTTTAGCCCACATAGAACTCACTTTATGGGAAAGGTGAGGCCATGGATTTCTCTGGTGGTGCAAACGAGAAAGGGTCCGAACAGTAAAATGGGAACCTGGAGGTGTGAAACTTTGCTTGCTTATTTAAAGCTGTATGTTGTGATGCCATCAGTACACGTTTCTGCACAGGATCACACAGTAATTACGAATTGTTGCTGTTATCCACTGACAGGATATGTACTAATATTTCTTTCCTGTTCTCTCATTCTTTCTCTCATTCTTTCTATCATTCTTTTCTTCCCTAAAAGCTCTTCTAAAAAAACAAAATCATTGTTTTCTTGACTCCTCTGTATGTTACAGTATGCCCCTGTATGTTACAGTATGCCAAAGAAACCATTATTGGTTTTCAGATTGTAAAACATATAAGCCAGAGTTTTGCTATATCCATTGTTAGCTGGAAAATGGGGAGAAACTAGCTACCTAGTTGTCTTTGGGCTTTATTTTCCTCCTCATTTAATGCTTCCACCATCCCTTGTTGTGATACTTTACTGAATTAATACTAAAACTTGTAAGACCATTACTTTGTGCTGCATACTAACCATTTAATAAAAATGAGTGTTCTCCTCCATGCATCCCATATGCCTGCAGTTAGATTCTCTGGTGTCTGAGTGGTTGGTGCAGAGCCTGCTCAGAGAGTTCTGGATTAAAGTTTCCTGGTGCTTGCTACTGTACTTTTTAGTACCCATGGTTATTAGAGGGTGAACCATTCTGTGAGTACTGCCACATGGTATCATTGGAATCTGTCAGTTGGGTTTGGTTGACTTTGACCCAATCCCTTGATAAGCTTGTACATTTGAGCATTGTATCCTCTCCTATGCGCAGTATTGCCTTTGAGTATATGCAATAGTCACATATAGTACTGACTGAGCATCTTCTTTACTTTCTTCACATTGTGTTTACCAAGAGAAATGATATCAAAAGTTCCCAAGATAGCTCATTACTATTGTGTTTTAGATGGTCTTATATATGTATAATAAGCCCCTTGCCACAACCAGTTTCCTATTGAAATATATATGAGATGTTCTCTGTGATGGGATGGGTAGGGGTCACTAAGGATATCTAGGTCCAGTTCCTGGAGATTGAAACTTGCTTTATACATCAAAAAGAAATTGTAAATACTATTTGTTAAGGATTTTGAAGTACAGAGCATTTTAGATTAAATGGTTTGGCTGCAGCTGTAATCGTAGCAGAAGCTGCATTGTGCTGAACTGTTGGCTTTAGAGATTGAGGAAGGAGCCATGACTAGAAATAGCAATGCATTCTGATTGTCTTTGGGCCTGGAAGAAGGAGGGGATGGATTTCCATAGGAACCTATAGAGCAGCGGCCCTCAACCTGCGGGTTGCATCCCCATTGAGGGCTGCATATTGCCTCGGACCTGCAGGGATAATCAGTGGGGACCCAGGGCAGGAGAGAGAGAGAGAGAGAGAGAGAGAGAGAGAGAGAGAGAGAAAGAGAGAGAGAACAAGAGCAAGTCAATTCAATACTGATCAAGTTCTGAAAACTTTATTCAGGAATGACAATATAAGCATAAGCAAGAGGAGGCTCCAAGGGAGTGGGTAAGAGCCCAGGGGCTCTCTGAAGGTCAGGTGACAATCTTCAGTTCCTGGAATCAATGGTAACAGTGTTCTCTTTTCCCATAAACATTCTTACTGTTATGACCACGAATGTTCTCCCAGGATTGTTTATGTAAGCTAGAATATATCCACAAGGCCGGGGCTGGTGAGATGGCTCAGTGAGTAAGAGCACTGACTGCTCTTCCGAAGGTCCAGAGTTCAAATCCCAGCAACCACATGGTAGCTCACAACCATCTGTAATGAGATCTGATGCCCTTTTCTGGAGTGTCTGAAGACAGCTACAGTGTACTTACATATAATAAATAAATAAATCTAAAAAAACCAAACCAAAAAAACCCCCCCAAACCTAATATATATATATATATATATATATATATATATATATATATATATATATATATATATATATATATATCCACAAGGCCATAGCTAAAGCCATGGCTCCTGGCAGCATATCAGGTATTTACATTACAATTCATAACAGTAGCACAATTTCAGTTATGAAGTAGAAATGAAAACAACTTTATGGTTGGGGGGGCACCACAACATGAGGAACTGTATTAAAGGGTCGCAGCATTGAGAACCACTGTTCTGGAAGAAGCAGTTTTTCTGATACCTTGGTGTCAGCTTTCTGAAACAAGTGTATCAATTCTGGCCTCTTAGATCTGGAAAACAGTGAAGTTGTATTGGTAAGTTAATAATAATTCTGAGTGCAATGAAAGCCAATACAAAACCCAGAGGGCATCTGTTGGAGAATCACATCGGACTTAGTTCTTAATGGGGTGCTCAAAAACAAACAAACAAACAAAACCCCCACCAAAACCAAACCCCATACTTGTTTGGTGATTTGTCAAGCTCTTCTCATGACTTCCAGTGAGATCTCTACACATATGTGCCCTGTCACACCCAATCATTTGTCAGCCAGCTTTATTACAAAACCATTGACACAGCACGGCTGTTGCTGTCAAGTTTCAGATCTCTCCTCCAAGTGACACTAGGTCCAATCTGGCTCCAGAGCACCAGTGTAGGAGGGAGACAGCCTTTCCAACTGTGACAGCTGCAAACTCTTGGCGCTGACAGGTTCAGACACCCCATGTTAACCTTCACATCCCTTACAGGAGTGTTCTAAGTGACAGTCTGCCTCAGCGACTGACTGCCTGTTCTGCTCACTGTTCTTCGGGTGAATGAGTCACAGCTGTATGTGGATTCTCTTTTAAAGGCTTTCCCCACACATGCACACTGCTCTGAGTTAGGGTGATAGGACATCTAAACAAACAATAGCTGCGTTTTGTTGTTGTTGTTGAATACTTTTTATATTTACTGAACATATGAACATAAGATATATGGTCCCTTTATTAGTAACAGAATAGCACTGAGTGGCTAAAGCTAACACATTAATTCTGTTTTTATGATTATTTCTGATTCTTGAATAGTCTTGTCAGTTTTTTTATTCTTTAATCTTTTTTTTTCAGTCCAGTCTTTATCCCCCTCCTAGTCTGTCCTCATCCCATACCTCCTCCTCACACCACCAGACCTCCCCACATTCTTGGGGCCTCAAGTCTCTCAAGGGTTAGGTGCATCTTCTCTCACTGGGGCCAGACCAGGAAGTCCTCTGTGGTATTTGTGTCAGGAACCTCATTAACAGTGGGTATATGCTGCCTGGTTAGTAGTCTAGAGATCTCAGGGATCCAGGTTAATTGAGACTGCTGGTCTTCCCATAGGGTCGCCCTCCTCCTCAGCTTCTTCCAGCTTTTTCCTAATTCAAGCATAGGGGTTCCGGCTTCTGTCCATTGGTTGGGTGTAAGTATCTACATCTGACTCTTTCAGCTGCTTGTTGGGCCTCTCGGAGGACAGCCATGCTAGGCTCTTGTCTGTAAGTATACCATAGCATCAGTAACAGTGTCAGGCCTTGGATCCTCTGCTTGAGCTGGGTCCCACTTTGGGCCTGTCACTGGACCTCCTTTTCCCCAGGCACTCATCCATTTTTGTATTTTTATTGGATACAGTGGTGGTAAGGCAAGGAGGGAGGTCTGTGGAGCTGAGGAGAGTTGGGTGGCCAGTGATACCTGGTTGGGGAGCAACTTTTCCCTGCTCCTGTGATTCTCGTTACCACTGCCTTTGTTACAATAATAATGTCTGATCTGTATGCTTCACTGCCCACAGGCCATTTTTTAAAATTCTGGATTAAAAGTAAAAAAATATATATATTTCCTTCCCTTTTACTCAGAAGCGAGAGTTTGTTAAGCATTTAATGTGTTAGAATTATAACGTATATTTTCAGAAAGGTTTAAAAAAAAAAAGCTCTATTCTTCTTCTTACTTTAATGTGTTATTAAATAGAAAACTTCCACTCTGCATTATCCCTCATGATCTTATAAAATATGAAGTGCGTGTTACTTTATCTTGTGGGTGATGTTTGATTGACACTGCTAACAATAGTAAATTGTTTAAATTCTTTAGCATTGAAGAGAGACTTTGATGATTTCTGGATGATGTAGCCTGAATGAAGCCATCTGAGGTTGAGGTGCTGATAGTGAGGTATACCCGGTTCAATTCAGGGGGCTTGATGAAAACAGGCAGAGAGTTGAGCTTTTATAGTTAGGATTTGTGCCTCGGTGACAAGCAGGGTGACATTCTTTGATTGATGACACTCAAGAGTCTGTGAGAGACTCGACTAACAGTTCCTCCTGGTTCACAGATTGGTGACATGAACACAGTTCTCTTCCTCACTCTCTTGCTTATCACAAATCCAGACGTGAGTCCAGTCAGCCACAGATGTGGCTTGACCTGGATCCACCCCCAAGCTCCTGTAGACAGGGTTCCGTTACTTGTCGAGTTATTTCTGTCATCTGGAGGAGCTCTGTTTCTTGCTGATGGGCATCAGTTCTTTGAATAGTGGTCTCAGCTGGGAGACTTTCTTCAAACCTCTTCCTATGGTAGCCAGAGAAGGAGAGAATCAACAAAGTTTATCTATTAATAAGGTGTAAGTGCCAGTCTTACCCATTGTGGTCATGGATTCCCCATCCATCATGTTTATCAAATTGGTTCACTTACAAGTATGTCTCAAGCCCTGCTTATACTCAGGGGAAAGATTACAGAGGACATAAATAACAGATGACCAGAATAATTAAGGGAGGGGTTATTTTAGAGTGTATCACAGATTCCTAGCACAGAAGCAAGTGAAAAAGGATTAGTATCCCCCTTCCCTGCCACCAGTTTTAAAGATTAACTCAAGATTAGTTATGGTAAGAATTAATACCTCAAATTTAGGTGAATTATATAACACTATTAAAAAAAAAAAAAGGAATAGGGCTGGAGAGATGGCTCGGTGGTTAAGAGCACTGACTGCTCTTCCAGAGGTCCTGAGTTCAGTTTCCAGCAACCACATGGTGGTTTACAACCATCTATAATGAGATCTGATGCCGTCTTCTGGTGTGTCTGCAGATCAGCTTCAAAAGAAGTCAGTGTGAAACCTGGGATTCACAGCTGGTCACATCCTGCCATTATTATTAATTCTCTTGTATTTTTTTGAGGTAGTGGGCTCAATCATCCCATGCCAGGTGGGGTTTGCTAAACCCTTTCCACCATGCTTACTATTAATTAGAATGCATTTTGTCTCTTGGTTTGGCTAAAACCCTTAAGTTTTAGAAGTATTTATTAAAATAATTGCATGTCTTTGGAGTGCTAGCATTTCAGTAATTGATCCCTTGCTCATCTTTCTCTCCATCCTCTAATATTTTAATCTCCTCTGGGTATTTATCTTTTTGCTATCAAACAGCTCTCTTCTTAGCCTTTTAACTTTAGATACTATCTGTAGAAGTTCCGTGCGGAAGAGAAGATGAGATTTACCGGCTAACACCCATAGGTAAATGCACACCGGTTCCTAACATTCTCCCTCTTGTACATTCATTTCCTAGTTTTGTGAGGTCAGTGTTCTGCATTTGTTAGTGTTTGTTGATCCATATAATATTACATATACTAAGTTCTGATTTCTTTTCTGTTACATCACAATGTCTTTTGTTTTCTTTAGAGTTTAAGTTGTCTTTTTCTTTCCATTGTGACTGACATTTCTGTGTAAATACAAGTCCCTTTGTCAACATGTCATATCTCTCTGCTGTTCATCCTGTGAGTTTCAATAGAAAGTCTCCTTGTCTGAGACTTTCTATTTCTTCAAAGTTTGACAGGTTGCTTTCTACTCCTGTATCTGGGAACTCTGTTTATCTCTTTGATGCCGGCCATCCCGCTTTCTTTATCACACACCTCTTGTTTGGTTCTGTGTCTATGCCAGTGAATTCTAAAAGATGTCCTCTCTTTCTGTCCTTGATTGAGATTTAGGCTGAGTGTCAAGTTATAGGTTTGGGAATACTTTCCTTCAAGGAAAGTAAAGCAGTCTGCATATTACCTTCTAGATATCCCTATCATTGTGAGTGTAATACTAATTTATTTAGATTTTTATTTTTTGGCCGTGCCATGTCTTAGAAAACTTTCTTTCAAGCTCCTAATGAGAAACTCCTAAGGCTAATTACAGAAGGAGATCCTAACACTATTGATGGATGTCATTGTGCAGTATGATCTTGCTTTCATGGTTTTCTGTTTTCAGTACATCCCTCTACTCTAAAGTACTAGGGTCTAATTCACCCTCGGGATGAATCAGTCCACAGTTCCTTACCTGACCATGGAAGGGCCAGTCATTGGGGCATACAATCTGGAAATGTGTGGGAACCTGTATACTTACTAAACACTCTCAGATCGTTCATATTTCATCTTGGACTGATTCCACCTACTATGAAGGAAGTACATTCCTCTTCTACAGTGTCATGAAATTGGTGTCATTGGCTTTTTCCGTGGTCTGCTGTAGACTGAGTTCTTATGTCTGCTGAGTCACTAGTCACGTGTGGCTTTGAGAAATGTTGTTCCTTTAGCTTTCCCTTGAGTTATGCTTGCCTGAGTACTTCTGCCTGCACAGCTATATACTTTGACCATTTTAGTGGAACTTGAGACAGAAAGAAGATATGCACATATTCAATCTGACATAGTTTTCTTAATAAAGCTTAGGTAGTTTTTTTATAATTTGAAGAACTATCAGATATTCCCACTTGTCTAGAGGTTTAGCTAGAGTTACGAGATAATGTCTTAGATCTTACTTTTATTATTTGGGCATGGAATAACAGTTCTGTTGTGAAGAGCCTCTCCTGATGAGAGGAGGCAAAGCTATAGTCTAATTTAATTTTACTCTTTAATTTGATGCTATCTGTCTGTCTATCTATCATCCATCAGTATATCATCTATCTATAATCTATATGTTATATCTATCTATCTATCTATCTATCTATCTAGTATAATGTCTATCATCTATCTATTATCAATATATCATCTATGTAAATATGTATATATTATGTATGTATATATCATCTATCTATTTTTATATCTATCCATCTATCTAGCATTTATCTATTATTTATATATGGCATCTACCGTATTTTTGTGTATATGCATGTTTCAGTGCATTAAGGAAATGAGTCTAGATATGTTTTGAGAAAGGTATTCTCCTGGAGATACTCATGTCACTCTAGGTTTTCTGTAGCTGTTTTGTTTTATTTTATTTTATTTTATTTTATTTTATTTTATTTTATTGAGACAAAGTCTTGCTTTATAGCCAAGGCTGGCTTCCAATGCATGATGCTCCTGCATTACCATCTCAGGTGCTAAGATTACAGGTGTATGGCATTGCACCTGGCACATCTAGTTTTTATTCTCAACAAAAAAACTGTTTCTGTCCCAATCATCCTTCTGCCTTGGATGCTTTAGAACCATGCAGGGGAAAGCCTCCATCTGTTGCTACAGAGAGAAAGCCAAGCCAGCCAGCCTTCCCATGTTACTCACAGAGAGCTTGTCTTGCTTCTGCATTTGTCCCAGCCCGCCCCACCCCCACCTGTCAGATAACTGGGATGATTCTCTTCATACTCTCTGTTCCTATTTCCACATCTATTTTTATGTTATTTAGCCTCTGTTTATGAACATGTTATAAACTCTGGGACCACAGAAAAGTCAGGCTTGAAATTAACTTTTCTAAAAGACCAAAATTACATTATTGCTTTTTTAAAAATTCTATTTTTGTGATTTAAATGCTAATATAAATATGCCAAATGTAATGGGTGCTATTCAGAGAATGTTCACAGAAATAACAGGGATCTGATTTCTTTTGTTCCAAACCAAATTCATATATCTCCATGTGAGACTTATTATTTAATTTATAAAAAGTTTTGATTTATTTTTTTTTTATTTTTAAAACTTCAATGTTCATTTAAACTATACCAGGTATTGCCTCTTCATATCTAGGCTAAAATCAAGTGTAAACATTACCAGAATTGTGATGGGTACTGGGAACAAAAGAGATGTGCCCCGTGCCTGATTAATCTTATGATATAGCAAGGATATATTTGTAGACAAATAGTTATAAAACAGAATTATGGGAAAATATATCCTGAGAATAAAGAGCAAAACAGCAAATGATTGAATCTCCAAGAGAGAAGAGCAGGGTCCCGAAATACTTACTACATAGGTGATAACTGAGCTGAATTTAAATGAAGAAGATGATTTAGATATATGAAATAGAACAGGTTTCATATGGAAAGATGTGACTCATGAAACAAAGTAATGTCTTTCAAGAATACTGAAGCATAAGGATGGGAGATAGCCCACACAGTTGATACCCCAAATAACAGTATAAATTAGCTAGTTAATTCAGCTTGTTTTAAAAACAATTCATCACTCTGAACATAATGGGGATGATGCTATATTTCTTGTCAAAACTAATCAGTTGTAATCTCACAGGTTAATAACTCCTCTAGTTATTTTTTTTATACTATAACATACCACCCTAAACCTTGTGGCTTCAAGTCCATCACTGGTCATCCCTCTAAGTTGGGACCAGCAGGGTTGGTTCTGGTGTGAGCTGACCGGGCTAATCTTCACTGGTCTTGTTCATCTGATGGCTACTTCATGGGACTGTCATATTAAACATGGCCTTCTCTTAGCTTCAGTGATACACAGCATTACTCTCACAGGAGCCTGCACTGTCTAGCAGGTTACCTAGACTGGCTCCGCAAGTAGCCTCAGTTCGTATGTCATTGAAGACATATGTGAGCAGACACATCAAAGAAGCATAGATTTGGAACCAACAGAAAAGTAACCATAACCAAGGATAGAGAAATAAACTGTATGTATTGATGGGATTATCCCTAAAGAAGTAAAGTCATCCTCTCCCAGTTAGATATCGATGGTCTTGTCTGTGCAGTCACAGGGACTCCTCACTACCCCCCTTCCCACTCTCCTGCATATGAAGAGATCAACCATATACTTGACCTAGGATGACCAACTTCCTGGTTTGCCCTGTCTGACCCATGTTCCAGCATTGAGAGGGTCTTGTGCCCCCAAGAAATTCTTTTAAAAACCAAGATAGTCACATATCTTCTCTGTTGTAGGCTATTTGCAAGTCATATCAGTCAGAAATATTTCTGTATTAGTCAGGGTTCTCTAGAGTCACAGAACTTATAGTCTCTATATAGTAAAGGAATTTATTGATGACTTACAGTCTGCAGTCCAATTCCCAACAATGGTTCAGTAGTAGTTGTGAATGGAAGTCCAAGGATCTAGCAGTTAGTTACTCAGTCCCACACGGCAAGCAGGAGAAAGAGCGAGAGTCAGACTCCCTTCTTCCAATGTCCTTATATGGTTCTAGCAGAAGGTGTAGCCCAGATTAAAGATGTGTGCCACCACACCTTTAATCACAGATGACCTTGAACTCAGAGATCTCCCTGTCTTAATCTTCTGGAATCCATAGCCACTATGCCTCAAGATCTCCATACCAAAATCCAGATCAGAAAATTCTATCTCCCAGCCTCCAGATTATGGTCACTGGTGAGCCTTCCGATTCTGGATTGTAGTTCATTCCAGATATAGTCAAGTTGACAACCAGGAATAGCCACTACAATTTCAAAATGGGAACCTAGAGAAGGCAGTGGTTTTAATAGCTAAATGTGTTGGGTTGGCTGTGTCCTGTGACCCGTGATTGCAATAAGAATCACAAGTTATGATTAATCTTCCTTGAGTTAGGTTTCCTCTTTTTCAGTCACAGTTTTTGCCACCTCAGAGTGTTTTCACTGGTATGTGGAAGTGAAGGCATGACCAGGGCATTCGAAAGTGTGGAATAGACAAGTGGATCAGGAACCCAGTCAGGTTCTCTATTCCAGGTAATGTGGTGACAAAATTAAACTGTAATATGTCATTTGTTGGGGTTCAGGCCATGTGACCATCAGAGTTCCCAATTATAGGAAACCATTATAATAATAGCATCTGTGAGTATCTTGCCTTTTTCTCAAGATATTGCAAGTAAGAGATAAGCACTGTCTGAGACGGAGGGGGAACTCTGAAATGATTAAAATCAGTTTTCTGCTTCAAGCCAGGGAACCTAGCCACTCAACGGCAATCACAGAAGATGAATTCTACAAGGAGCCTCTGAACTTAGTTTCTGGTCAGAAATGGTAGACCCTGTGTTGGAAATAGGAGCGTCGCAGGAACACCCCAGGTAGTTTCCAAGTCTTACACTGAGCAGCTGCTGCCCTATCCATACGTGCTTTTGTAAGATGACATAGCACATGAAGTTAAAATATTTTCCTATGTTAAAAGCTATTTTTTGTACAAACTTTAAAAACTCATAAATATATTCAAGAATAAAGTTATTTTTCCAGAGTATTTAACCCCCTAAACTCCAAGCAGTTTGATTACATTAGCCATACTTCCACGAAAGGACCGGGAAAAGGGAGATCCTTTAGCTTCATTTTAAGGCAGCTGCCTTATAATCCATATGTAAAGGATGCTTCTGGGGTTAGAATAACCATATGCAGGGACAGCAAACAGCTTACTTTTAAAACTTGCTTGGAGGGAAAGGTTTCACCGAATTAAACCTCCAGGTTACGTTTATCAGCGCCAGCACCTGTGCTCTGAAATTAAAATGGAATGACTTTATCAAAATTACCTCATTTTGCTCTCTGTGTTTCAGTTACTTGACTTGATGAATACATGTTCTCTCCTCCAAAGTAGGAGTTTTTTTTTAAAAAATTTTTTTGCATCTTTTAAACAAGTAATAGGATTTGGCAAGAACTTGCTGAATATTTAAAACATCAGCGATAGAAGACTGCCCTTCAACACTTGTCAAGGATGTTATATTTATTCTATGCTTATTTATCGTGCAGCCATTGTGATCATCATCATGGTCATCACCAAGTCTTTCTTGAGGGCATGCTTGTTAGATCAACAGCTAAAGTAGTGACAACTATATCTTCTCATCCTGCAGGACTTTGTGGGTTGGAAAAGGTAGAAGTAAAGAGGCAAGGCTGAGCCAAATGAGGAACACGGGGATTCCTGAATATAGATAGGAATAATGAAAGTATTTACCAAAAGAATCACTGTCACTCAAAAGTCAACTCATGAATAGGGTAGAGAAGAAGGAGGAGGAGAAGGAGGAGGATGGATAGGAGGAAGAGGAGGGAGAAGAGGAAGAAGAGGAGAGGGGAGGTGGAAAGGGAAAGGGAAGGTTAAGGGGAGGAAGGAGGGGGAAACAAGAGGACCCTGATATAGCTGTCTCCTGTGAGGCTTTGCCAGTGCCTGGCAAATACAGAAGTGGATGCTCACCGTCATCTATAGGGTGGAACACAGGGTCCCCAATGTAGGAACTAGTGAGAGTACCCAAGAACTGTAGGGGTTTGCAACCCTATAGATGGAACAACAATGTAAACTAACCAGAACCCCCAGAGCTCGTGTCTCTAGCTGCATATGTATTAGAAGATGTCCCGCCATTATTGGGAAGAGAGGCCCCTTGGTCTAGCAAACTTTATATGTCCCAGTACAGGGGAATGCCAGGGCCAAGAAGTGGGAGTGGGTGGGTAGGGGAGCAGGGTGGAGGGAGGGTATAGGGGACTTATGGGATAGCACTTGAAATATAAATGAAGAAAATATCTAATAAAAAAAAGAAAAAACCCAAGAGAATCTTCTATTAATTAGTGGGAAACTCATAGAAGTGGATGGGTGTGAGGAGAATGTGCTTGTTTATAGTAACTCTGCCTTAGCACATGTATGTTCATGGCAAGATGGGGTCGGAGGTCATTGATGTCTTTCTAGCTACAGTAGAGGAAAAACTGCCTGTCGTTGAATGAACTTGATTTCTTTTTCCTGCCTTTTTTTTTGGCGCATTGGGGGTAGGGACACACTTCTAGGATTGGACCAAAGGTCTTATGCCTGCGAATCATGCACTGTCATTCATCTACACTCTGGTCCTGAATACATCAAAAGGAACAAATAAGTGAATTAGTGAAATCTGAATAATAAGCAAGTCGAGTTGATAGTGTAAAAAAGAATAGTGAAAGGCCAAGGATGTGGAGGGAGGGACCCAAACCTGGAAGACAGCCTAGCTAGTCTGATAAAACAACTGCTTCCCCAAGCAGAGCACGTCTATCAGGGATCTAGAGAGTAGGAAGGCACCACCGTAGCACCTTTAGTAGGTGACTGGGAAGGTGTTTGGTATATT
This sequence comes from Mus minutoides, assembly GCA_902729485.2. Taxonomy (NCBI): domain Eukaryota; kingdom Metazoa; phylum Chordata; class Mammalia; order Rodentia; family Muridae; genus Mus; species Mus minutoides. The sequence goes on from LR750124.1 coordinate 904,705, forward strand.
CTAAAAGAGGTCACATTTAGTTGAAACTGATGTGTGAGTCAGCATCCCTTAGGTTAGAAGTGGGGGAAAAAGAAGGATTTCTGAAAGAGACAATCTTATCTCATCTGTGGGTGGCAGAGTGTTAGGTTCATAAGCTGGGGCTTAAATATACAGTTGAAGATTGTGGTGTTTGCAAGAGAGCCTTGCAGTAGAGAAACTAGGATTCATTAGAACAGTAACAACCACAACAAGAAGCAAAACCCATGCATCTGTGTGGATTTTCCTACAGTTGATTCGTTACACTTACAACGTTCTGAACACTGCCTGTGTTCCCCTGTCAGGACTCATGATGGCATCGATGTAGGACTATTTGTGGGTTCTATTCTGGTCTGTTGATAGATAGACATGCACTGTAACAGTTAAGTACAGCACACTGCCCACGTATCTGTGACAATGCTACTATCAACAAGCCTGTTCGAGTGTTTATATGTTAATTATTAATAAATACATTTAAACAAAAATTATAGAATTAGGACATAAAGAATTTTTCTATGGTTGTTCAGCATGTGTTTTAATACATGTGTTATTATGAAGATATTAAGAAATTAAAATGTTAAAAGGTTTTTAAACTATGAAGGTTACAGTAAGAAAATGTCAATTTGTTATTAAGGAATTTAAAAATACATTTGATGCAACAATGCTTTCAAGTCTACAATAATGTACAATAATGATATTCACTGAACCACCCAGGGCAGCCTATAGTCCTGCAAGCTGCAATCATGGTAATGCCCTTGAAAGGCACTCATACCATTTTTATCTTTCATACTATATTTTCATACATTTAGGTATGTTTACCTATATTAATAATTGGCATTATGTTATACATGCCTGCGGTATTTTGTACAGTAACAGATGTACAGGTTTGTAGCAGAGGGGCAATAGCCTGCTTACCCCATTGATCTTAGGCATATAATAGACAATACCATCTAGGTTTGTGTAAGAACCTTTCATGATATCAGCAGTGATGACGTTGCCCTGTGTTCTGTTGTGCAATACAACCTTGCTTTTAAGTGACACAAGTATCTGTCAGTTTTTGGTTTTTTTTTTCGAGACAGGGTTTTTCTGTGTAGCCCTGGCTGTCCTGAATCACTATATAGACCAGGCTGGCCTCAAACTAAAAAATCCTCCTGCCTCTGCCTCCCGAGTGCTGGGACTAAAGGTGTGTGCCACCACTTCCCGGCACTGTCAGCTCTAAGACATCTTGAAGCTAAAAAGACACAAAGTGAATTATTTGTTTATTATTCAACATATGTCTTGGAAATGGTGTGATAATCAGTTTTATAGAGATCTTCCTAATGAAATTTGATTTTTTTTCCTCTTGGTAAATTTATCATGCATGTTTATTAATTAATAAATTATAAAAAATAGTGTTGGGATGAGATTTACCTGCAGAGTACTTGACTAGCATGGGCGAAACTTGAGTTTTTTGTAAAACAGATAAAATCATCCTTAAATTTGTCTCTTGTTGAATCCAAGTATTGTCTCTGAAAGGTCCCACTTTATTACTTCATTTTAGCTGTTTTCATTACTCATCTCCAGAGTTAGTGCCTTCTGTGTTCCTACTTTGTTTATGTGCCTCAAGACATGCTCTCTTTGCATTTATATTTGATACAGTTTCAATAATAATCACAGTTTTCTGTTATCCTTTCTTTTTGGTGATAGAAATGTATTCAGGGAATCAAACATTCCCTGGAAGCTCTCTTCCTGGTAGCATTTCCAGCCCCTTATCATGCTTTTCCTTATAATGTCTAATAAATGTCCACTATACCATAGTTTTATTAGTTATTACCAATAATGGCTAGCTGCATAATTTCTTGAATTGAAAGAAATAATCACCCCTTTGTAGAAGGAAATTTAAAGTAGACTGAATTTTAAATGGACTGATGTTGAGTAAATCCTATTACAATGTTTACTTAATGTATAGCAAAAAGGCCCAACTCCTCTTGTTGTGTTATAGTACCTTTAAAGTTATTTAATTACTTAAAGCAAAAATGGCTACAGTATATTGTGTAATCTAGAACACACATTACATAGCGTTACAGTATAATTATATATATTATAAATTATATATAGTCACAATACAAGAATGGCTAAAGCCAGTGCAAATAAACTGGTTAGCTTTTCATATTATGTGCAAAGTGGTTAAAATGCATACTTTTAAAAAATAAATGATTGGGGCTGGAGTGATGGCTCAGCGGTTAAGAGCACTAACTGCTCTTCTGAGGGTCCTGAGTTCAGATCCCAGCAACCACATGGTGGCTTACAACCATCTGTAATGAGATATGATGCTCTCTTCTGGGGTATCTGAAGACAACTACAGTGTACTTACACATAATAAATAAAATCTTTAAAAATAAATAAATAAATAAATAAATAAATAAACCTTCAAAAAATTCTTTTTCTAAATGAGATTTAGATTTGTTTTTCTCATGCACAAATAATTTTAATTCAATTTTAACCAGTAAAAACTCATGGTTTTTCTGAAAGAAAAAAAAGGGGGGCTTCCTAGCTGGTATTATACATGTCAAATAAATGTATAAAGTAACAACCAAATGTTATTAGAAATTAGTCTTTTAGTATTTGTAAATTTTAACTCCTTTTATGTTACTTTCTGTGAAAATTTTTAGTCAAAAGTGCTTGCAATAATTAATATTCTTTGAAAGAATATCTAAAAAGTTTATAAATATTTGAACTATCACACAAAGGCTGATCTCTAAAAAACAAATCCCCTATTAGAACAATAAAGTATTTATTTTGCCTTAAAAACAAATAAATGACTGTCTCACTTCTATAAGTATTCTTTTCTCCAACATTTAAGGACTATCTTAATAGATAATGGGATTTTTTTGTTCACAGTTCTTTTCTTCTATCATTTGTGATAGTTGGGCCACTCTCTTAGCTTCCGATGTTAAAATTGAGATGCTTATTGTTAACTTGGATCCTCATGCATCTCTGCTTCCACACAGCCCACATCAAGCTACTAGTAAGATGTTTGCTTTAAGCTCAGAGAAGAAGCTTATTAAGTTTTCTTTTTCTATGTATTGCTTAGACTCACTCATTTTTAAGAGTAAGCAAGCCCTTTTAATTTGAGCATAAATTAAGATTAAAAAATTATTCCTCTATTTCTTCTTTGGCTGTTACATCTTTATTTGTTTGATTGCAGCCTTAATGAGATTAAAAATACCACCTCTATACTGGAGACCTACTTAGGTTGCTAGTTCC